>PVIC010006917.1:0-26086 GCA_004025085.1 Thryonomys swinderianus
TAACTCTACTCCTTACAGATGAAAATAGAGTCTATTCTCTAACCTTTGCATCTGAGATGCCATAATTTCCCTTTGCTAAAAGCCTGGGGAAATGACATTTGCATTAGTGCCATTTACAAGACTACCTTGTGAGGTTTTGTTTCTTCTCACTGATTTCTACCATATTCCTGCAAGGAAACATGCTTAGGTAACCTACTGTGGAGAGCAGAGACATCCAGTTACTACCACTAAGGTCACCTTTGAACAGCCACCTATAAAAATCCAAGCCTACTTTATAAGCAAGATCACCCGAGAGCCCAAGAACTACTTATACGTCAACATACAGATGTATGATCAGTAAGTGGTTGTTACTTGAAACCACTGTATTTTAGAATTGCTTGTTACATAGCCTTAAGTATAGCGATATATATTCGATATGATGTTATCATCTTATGTACTTGGAGATTTATTTATATTTATTTAAATATATAGGTTATACATCCAATATAAGTAATATCCTGATTTTTCATAACCATGAATAAAAACATATTTATCTGTAAAAACTGGACTAATCCTCACCCTGAGCTATATTCCCTAAATATTTATTCATTTAATTTTGAGACACAATCTCTTTCTAAATTGCTAAATTGAAGAGTCTGGGCTCAAACCTGGATTCCTCCTTTATCAGCTTCCCAGATTGCTGGCATCACAGGTGTGTCCCACCATATCCAGCATAAAACTTTAATCAAAGAGGGAAGCACCCATGAGTAGTCACTGGGCAACATATTTGGGGCCTTTGGTAAATTGAGAAAACAAGCCACAAACCCCTTTTGGTACATTGTCCTGAGCAAGCCATGTAGACATTCATTAGTTTACTCATTCAGCAGCTTTTTGTGAGGACTTGTTCCCGAGTGAGGTACCAGAGAGCATCTGTCCTGAATTCTGCTGAGGAAACTTCAAAGACAGAATTCCTGGCTCCACCTGGACAGTTGAGTTCAGGGATGCAATGTGCCTGCACAGCTAAGCACACATGGGAGTGTTACGGCAGCAGTCTGGGAGGAAAGGTCTTCTTTGTTATGTACCAACACCTGCTTATATGGCCTTGCTAGCTGAGTCATCTCAGCAGACCTTGATTTTAGTGAAATAAATATAACCTATTACCAAACGGAACCCACCAGTATTAAATAGCAATGAACCAGCAAGTAGAGACTTTGGATCATAGGACAGCTTGAATTACTTTGGCATTTCACTCTTCAAGATAGCTAATGTCACATATATATATATACTGCTTAAAATACTTTTTCCTGGCAAATCAATCTTTCCCTGCTCTGCTGAGTGGCTAAAACTCGCAGATGGTACTGACTCCAGTTCTAGAGAAGATTGTGGCTGTTTGTGTCTGGCAGTTTGATAGAAAATGTGTTTCCTTGAAAGTCCATTAACAATAATGAGCATTTTCCTTGCTAAATGATGGGGCAGATAACCCGTAAGACACAGGATCTGACAAATATCACAGTTCTGAACAAGGAAGAAAATATCAATCTTTTCTTCTACTTAAAGACATGAAATGCTTTTGTAACAATGTATTTACTCCTTGTCTCTTTAGAGGGAAGAGGGTCTTTCTAACTGGAAAACAACCAGGGAAGTAATTAATTAATTAATATGTTTTATTGGTGCATATTAGTGATTCTGAATAATCAAATTCATTATGATGGTATAGGCATCTAACTTTTGACTCATTTCACCCCTGCTACTCCACTTCCCCTTTCTAACTCCCTCTTGTTGATCTCTTTTCCACCTCTAAAAGTCTATCTTCTAGTTTCCTGTCATCTCTCCTTTACTTATTTATTTTTAGTTTCTATGTAGATTGCTTATGTAAGAGGATGCGCATGTTGTTTAACATGGCGAAACTGGCCTGCTTATCTTAATGTTATGGTCTCCAGTTTCCCTGTAATGACATGGTTTTGCTCTTTCTACACCCCACCACATGAGTATATACCACATTTTCTTTTTCCCTACATCTCATGGGCATCAAAGCTGTTTCTGTAAGTTAGCTCTTATGAATTGTACTGCTCTAAACAAGAGTGGGCATGTTTTGGTATAGTGTGCTGTTACTGTACTATTGTTTCAGGACTATCCCAAGGAGTGGTACAGCTAAATCAAATGGTAGGTCTATTTTTAGGGTGTTTTGTTTTGTTTTGTTTGAGGAATAATCATGCTGATTTCCATAGAGGTTACACTAGTTTACATTTCCACCAAAACCCTGAAGATTTCTTTTTCCTTTCACTCTCACCAGCACTTTTTTTTGCATTCTTTATTATAACCATTCCGATGGAGTGAGATGAAGTCTCAATGTAGTTTTGATTTGTTTCCCTAATAACTAAAATGTTTATATAATTACTTATTAGCCAGTTGTACTTCTTCTTATGAAATTTCTCTTTTAAATCATTTGTCCAGATATTGATTACTTCTGTGGGAGGGTTTTGGTGTTGAGGTTTTTTGATTCATTATATATTCCAGAAATGAATTCTCTATCAGAAAGTAGCTAGGAAAGATTTTCTCCCATTTTATAGGTTGCCATCTTTCTGTTGATTGTTTATTTTATTGTGAAAGCTTTTTAACTTGATTTTTTCACATTCACTGACTTTTTGATATTATTTTCTGTGCTTTGGAGGTCCTATTCTGGAAGCCTTTACTTGTGTCTATGACTTAAAGGACTTCTGAATATTCTTCCAAGACTTTCAGTATTTCAAATCTTAGTTCTGTGTCTATGATCCATTTCCATTTAATTTCAGTTCTGAGGGAGAGATAAGAATATAGTTTCATGCTTTTGCATGTACATATCTAGATTTTTTCAGCAGGTTGTTACACAAGCTATCCTTTCACCAGTGTATTATGCCTCACTGTCAAAAACTAAGATGGCTCTACAGAAACTAAGATACTCTACTGAAATGCTTTAGCCATGTCATCATGTTATCTGATATCTAGCTCCTCCTCCTGAATGCCAGACTTCTTCTCCTACATTTGCTTTTCCCCATCACATACACATGGAGTTTACTACTTCTATCACTTTAAACATTTCTTGTTTAATTACATCCTTTTTTTTCTCATGCAGGTTTCTTCATCTTTCATCCCATTACTGTTAGACATTTTGCCCACTTCCTGTTGCCTTGTTCACCTTTCCTTTGTACCATGGCAATGTGTCTAGTCTTCTCTGTATCGTTGGTTCCTATAATAACCAATCTGTTTCATTTTGAGATTTAATGAGCAGCACTATCTCTGTTGCCTAGACAGCAGTTCCCTCTATTTTACAGGTAAAGAATGAGAGACTTTGAAAGGGTGATCTCATAGGAAGAAGAGACAGAGCACAGGCTGGACACAGGTTGGTGTAATTCTTGCTCCTTCAAAAAAGCACACATAGATAATATGTCTTTTTAAAAGTGTTACTATGTGGCTGTCCCACAGATACCTCTGAAAAATAAGAACATAAGAAAGGATAACTAAAAGAATCAACTCAGCAAAAAAGAAAAAAAAACCTTGAGCCATTTCTTCATTACAGTACGTCTACAGGTTCCTCAAACGTGGGAACATGTACAAATGATTTCTTGGAAAAGCTTCTATTATTATTTTTTGCTTTCAAAGTAATTCCTCTAAAAGAAGCTAAGTATTTATCTTGGTATCTCAGGAGAGGGCATAGCAACAAGGCCAGGTGACTAATGGGAGATGTTCTAAGCTCATATTTATATGGTTCAGGCCTGAGAAGCCAGGTTCAAAAACTAGTTCAGTGATAAATCATCTGCACACATGCTCCCATCTCCAAACACTGCATTTTTCATTACTTCAGGGAGGTAATAAATATCATATTTTATTAATGAAGGTCAGCACCTTAGCCTGAGAAAATTTTATTAGGGAAAAAGACATTGAAAGCTTCACTTTGGAGTCTTTCTAAGATTCTTGGCCATTTATGAAAAAGTAAACAGCAAACCAGAAAACTCAAAACCTGGAACAACATTAGGCAGCAATCTTTGAACAAATAAATTCGCTTTTTCTTTTTCACTCCTTTACTTTTGTTTTTAACCCCTTGAATAACAGAGAGGCAATGGCCCAGATCTCTGAGAATCATGGCTATGAGTGTTGTTTGCTTAGACAGAATAAAAGGATGATCAAGCAACAGAAAGGGGTAGTTTAAGAAAACATGATGGCAGATGTGATGGAGAGAATAGTAATGGTAGAGTTCATCAAAGGATCCAGTGAGATTAAGTCTAGATACAACTTTTCCTGTTGGAAAGTCATCCTGTCCCTCCAGGGCTACAACTTCTGTCTACAAGACATCCTTGTTTCTCCTGTACCTAGGATATAAGTTGTATTGGAAGGTGATTGGGGCTCAAGAGTTGCTGGCTGAATAGATAGATAAATCAATGAGGAAAAGCCAATTCCCACTCTCTACCAAAGGCATTTTTAGGAATTCATCCACAAATCATAGTGTCAGAAAGTTAATCACATTTTCCCACAGGAACAATGCTTCTGTTGAAGGTCTGTTCCACACCATGTATTCAACACCCAATATATCAGAGCTAAAACCAAACTGTCTAAAATATAAATATGCAATAGCTGCAAATCCCTCCAGGTACCTAAAATAGGACCCTTTGTGCTCAACTCCCATAAAATGGACAATGGCTACTATTGCTCATCTTGAATGTGCAGGAGACCTGTTTGTGGTACAGCATTCATGCACCTGTTCACCATTGTAAATAACTAACACATAACAAACCACCATATTGTTGCCTTGCAAGAAAGTGGAACACTTTGCAAGACAGATTATGAAGGCCAAGATATCTTAAAGACGCTTTGCTAGGATATGTAGTTAAACCTTACATCCCTGCCACACCACCGAATTTCACCCAATTCTACCCAATTTCAACATCACTTTTCGCTGAACAACTCTATTGTTTCCCTGACTGCCCTGAACTTCCCATCTGTCTTATTCCAACCCACTTCCATATGGAAGTGGCAGTTTGATTGTTAAACAGTTCTAATCTAATATTAACACTGCTTAAAATGCCTCTTACTTTGTTTATAGATCCTGCTCTTTTCTCTTGTCTTCCCACTGAAATACAAGGACCTTGCCAGGGATTTAGCTTAGTGGCACCTCAGCCTACCTTGCAAGTGCAAGTTTATGAGTTCAATATCCAGTACCAGAAAACAAAAATTCAGAGCACAATTCAGGTGCCCTATTACCCTCATGTCTCACACTCTGACTTCCATGGCAAGAGCATTCTTGGAATGAAGTGATATATTTTACATTTACTTATCTAATTCTGGGTTTTCTGTAAATCTCATGATTGTATCTTTCTGCTCTACCACCATATGCTCAGAAAACAGAGCACTGCCTCTTTCAGAACAGGAGCTAACAAATATATGTTTAAAAAAAGTCACTGAGATTTGAGAAGAAAGAAGAGGAAAAGGTGGAGGAGGAGGAAGAAGGGAAAGGGAGGAAAAAGGGAAAGAAAAAGAAAAGAGGAGGAGGAGAAAGAGAAGAGAAAAAGAAAAGAAGGAAATCAATCCAATTCAAATTGTGCCTCCCCAGGAGAGCTTTCCACCTGAAATCCTTAATGAGTAAATGGTAACCACCCTCCTTCTCAGGGATGAGGCAGGGTAGCTTCTGAGCTAATTACAGTGATCCACAGAATAGCTATTCTGAGAGTCACAAGCGCATCCCTAATTAACTTTATTTCCTTAAAAGAGGAGGAAAAGCTATTGGATGCACAGTCTTAAAGAGAAGGTAGGAATCTGCATACTCACCTAGTTCACAGGCTTCATAATCATCACCCGGGTCCCAGGATAGTTAAAGTATCCTTGGCTTTGAGGTGGATTTGGCTTACAGTGAATGAAGTAGAAATTATTTCTTCTGGACTGTGACTTAAATACTCAGGTCCTCATAATTTGCCCTCTACAGCAAGACTTTGACTCTGTTCTGAGAAAGAGAGAACTTGAACTTCATGAATGAGACTATTAGCCTTAAACATGAAAGTACCCCCTGGTCCTTAACATAGGAATTACAATATGAAATAAACTTGAAAAAATAATGAATTAAAAAATGAACACTGACTTCAATAGCCAAATACTATGTTCATCCTACACACTTTGTTTATCAGCCACCTCCCCTGCCCATTCACATATACTCCCATCCATAGGAATTGAGCCAATTTCCCCTCATCCTCAAAGCCAAGTGTATATGGAGTTTACTTTTGTGACATAGTTTCTCTTAAGGTCCACAGGGAAAAGAGGTCTTATTTTATCATTCAGAGGAAGAAAAGAAGACATGAGTCGCATTGAAGTGGGCCAGGTTACCTCTGATTTATAGTATATATTGAATGATGAAAAAATTCTTACTGTCTGAATACTATGTCAATATTACTACTTCTGCCTTTATTTCTGAAAGAAGAAAAATATCTACAGAATACAATATCCACCCAAAAAGTGACCAAGGCTTTGTCTCCTTTGTCTCAATCTCTGAGTTTAAATATTCACTACAACTTTTAAGGAATGCCAGTTACTATGATAAGTAACATTGAATTTAGATGCTTATTGGGTTCTGATTCCTAAAACAAGTAGATCATTTTCTCCTTTAAAGATAAAGAATTCAGAGAAGTACTTTGGGGGAGAAAGCAGCTAAATTTGTCTTCTTTGGTTTAGTTTGATGTGTTCCGGAAAAGGAAGTCTAAATTCAATGTAGAAAGTCAGTCATTTGTTCTCAGTCATGATTTTTACTGAAACCCTTCAAACTGAGCCACACCACTCGACAATCTGCCACCTCGGAGAGAGTTACAGATGACCACCTGACCTATCAGTGGGAGAACAAGTCAGGAGAGGACAATTTATTATGTGAATGTTAGAAGCCTCTAAACATGGACATAACAAGATATGTTCAAACCTTATAGCTGATCCTCAGATGAGCTGTGGGAAGAATTACATTGTATGTCTTCCTGTGAAAAGAGAGACAACAGCAGTGTAAGTTCAACACTCAACACAGATGGGCTTTTTCATTATGCTATTTGTGTGCATACAAAGGCCTGGTCTGTTTTTCCTGTGGTTACATAGTTTGAGGTTGATTCCCTCATCACTTAGATGTAAAATTTAGAAGACAAATAAAATCGTGTGTTAGGTGAGATAAGGTTGTAGGTCTTGTTCACCAACAAATCAGTTTGACTTTAAAGGCCCGGATGTGGGCAATTCAGCCTCAAATACTCACCAGGAATAGTCGGTGCCCATCATTCAGGCAGTCACTTTTCAACTGTGTGAGTGAGTACACATTTCAGGTGAAATATTCCCTAGGTTGGTTCCTGTGCTTCAGTTGTGCTGTAGCAAACTGTGGACACACTTAAAGACACTGCGAAAAGGTGAAGTTTGTAATGCCAAAGTGAGGAAAATTGCATCAGATATTTTACACAATAATCCTTGGCCACAATGATTAATAACATGAGTGCCATCCATGCAGAGTTGAACAAATGGTTAGTGAAGAAGTCCCTATAGAAACAGTTTTTGTATGTGGTTGTGGTGGCCTCTTTACCAGCTCAATGATCCCTTTGCTTGCTCCTGTCAGACAGTCATACATAAGAACCCTGCTGTTATAACCCCATAACAACCCAGCTTATTGTTTGATTTTCAGTCAGAATTGACACAACCAACTCCATTTTAATCCTCAAACTTTTACGTTTTCTTTTACAAACCTAAACTGGTGAAAATAAGGTGATATAACTTCTCACACAGCAGGAAGCTTAGAAGTAAATGGGTCTGGGGTAATTCAACTATCACTACTGGCCCAATCATATCATAGGGATGGTCAAGAGCCCATACCTGGCATGAGATTATGGTGCCCAAATGCCAGCCTCACCACTTAACCTCATTTTCAGTTTCTTCTTTCACAAAACAGAGTGATAATGGTACTTTGGACTCCATGGGAATTAAATGAAAAAAGTTTGTGTAAGTCATGTAGAAAATGGCTGGGCTATAAAAAATTTATCAATAGCCGAGCGTGGTGGCTCACGCCTGTAATCCCAGCACTCGGGAGGCAGAGACAGGAGGATTGCTGAGTTTGAGGCTTACCTGGGCTACACAGTGAGCTCAGAGCCAGCCTGAACCACAAAGTGAGACCCTGTCTCAAAAAAAAAAAATTATCAATAAATACTAGCCAAAATTACTGCCAAAAAATGTGAGCACCTTATCTTTCTACTCTGACATATCTGGCTCTGACAGTCTGACACTGTGGAATTCTTGTGTCATTATTGGGATGCCACTATCCCCACTACCTTGTATAGATATTTTGCAAACCACAAAGAAACCACATTCTCTCTTTTTAGAGAAGAAAACCTTTTCCAGAAGTTCCTTAGATTTTCAGACTATCTGAGGTAACATACTAACCCATTATGAACCAATAGTTTTATAAAATGCACTATATTACCAGAGAAATAAATTAAAAGTACACACAATGGAAGTCCAAGTTATTTTTGGTGAGAATAGGTCCCAAGTTCACACAGGAAATATATTCCAGAAAATTATTTTCCCTTAGCTCTTTATATTCCCAAGCTTGACATTTTCTCTTTTCCTTTTGCTTTTCTTTTCTTGTTTTTTCTTCCACCTGGAGAGCAGGTGCCTTTTATTGTATTATACTGGGAGAGGACTTCTTAAAAAACTGAACCATAATGATTTGTGTTCAGTATAAAAATTGTGCATGCAATAAATTAAGCAAGATATAATAATGACCTTGAACCCCAGTCCAACAACCAATCACATATCCAACTTCTATTTCCCCCTTCTCATGCTAGTTTTTTGAAGTTGTAGCTATATATATTCTCATAGTACTTTAAAGCATGCCCCAGACATTGTAGCATTTCATTCATAAATATAGTGTCTCTAAAAGATAAGAAATCCCCCTTTTAAAACATCATTATACAAATATCATTATACCTACTAGTTTCAACTAATATCAGAGTGTATTTTGAAGACATTTCTACTTTAAAACATTTTCTTCTATTACTGTCTCCAAAAGTGCTAGTCCATTTGATTTTTTAAGTTTTTAAAATGTTTCTGGGAATCATAACATGGTTGCATTATGCAGTGATCACTGTGCTGAGTGAGATAAACCAGAGTTAGCATTTAATATTTTTACCTATTTCTGTGTGTCCTTGGATGACTTACTCAGCCTTTCTAAGCTCCAGCTCTTTATCTTGCAGTTAATGACATGAAGACTTTCCTGTCAACAGCTGAGCGAGGTGGCATGTGCCTATAAACCTAACAACTTGCAGGGCTCAGATAAAAACATCATGAGTTTAGCAATTTAGCAAGAACCTATCTCGAAAACAAAAACAACCACCTCCTCCTTGGAGCTCAGTTCAACTCAGGAGGCATTTTCAGCTGGTTCCAATTTAACATCTTCCTGAGGCTAGTTAAATCTCAGACAGAGGGTAAGTCTCAGTTGAGAGCCTCTGGCAGGACCCTACTGGAACTGAAGAGTACCACAGAGCAACTTTTAGCAAGTATTACTAGTGACTCAGCTACAGAAGAGACTTAAAGCCTCATTATACATTTTAAAGGTGAGCCAATTTAAAGGAACACATTAAAAATGTAATACTACTGGGGCCGGAGATTTAGCTTAGTGGTTCTGGTGCCTGCTTAGCAAGTGCAAGGTCCCTGGTTTGATCCCCAGTAACCACAGACAAAATACAGGGCGTGTGACTCATGTCCACCAGCAATCAGTACCACATATCACAATGCCAGGCGTGGTGGCTCATGCCTGTAATCCCAGCACCCTGAAGGCAGAGGCAGGAGGATTGCTGTGAGTTCAAGGTTTGCCTGGGCTACATAATGAGGCCAGGGCCAGCCTGAATTACAAAGCGAGACCCTGTCTCAAAAAAACAATTCTACAAATGAAACATAAATATGGCAAAAATCATCAAAGTAAGACATGAGACAAGTAGCAAATAAAGACATACAAACATATTTTCAAGGATCAGTAAGAAAAACCAAGCATGTATTAGGAAAAGTGGAACATGAAGATAGATGCAGTGGTGAACTTTTGTTAAATAGAGAAACATTTGTAGAGCAAAGAGATCCTCGAGCCTCAAGAATGCATATGTATGAGAATTTCTGGAAACAATCAAGGCAGGGTGCATTCCAGGGGGGGAAAAAAAAAACAACAGTGTACCCAAAGACCCGACTATGTAAGCAGCATGATGCATTCAGGAAAATCCTACAAACTAAACATGCCTTATGGAACAGATTCAGCTACCTCTGAAAAGAAAGTCCCACCTCATCTGCACGAGGCTTTGAGCAGAGCTCAAAACACAAACCCTAACAACCTATGAGTGCATGGTGCTCTTTACTAGATGTAAACCCTAACATCCTATGTATTGTACTTCTGAAGAATATTAAAGACACATTAGCCTGTTGTATTTTTCTCAATCCATGGTGTGGGCAGAAAATATTTCAATTTAAAACTTTGTTGGTAAATCATAGAAGAAGGAAAACTAAACAGAATAAATCTTACACATTTGAACTTCCAGATAACCGTGGCTGTGGTGGCATGAGTTCCTCCAAAGAAGCCGCTCAGTGTTCTGGGGTATGAGAAACTGAAGATGTTAATGAGTTCTAGAATGTATGATGGATATTGTGAAATATCCATGGGTTGGGCTGTACAGGCTGACATAAAGTTTACAAGATAGTGGAGGATCTATGTTCTAGTTAACATTTAACAGGATAATCCAGAAATTTTATGATCAAGTTGGACCCACAAATAGCCTAGAGTTTTGAGGCTAGCCCTCTGACAAATATCACTTACTGGGCTTCAGTGCTCTTATCTTTTAACGTTGGGATAACAACACTCTGTGGAAAAATGCATGGGAGGACACAGCACAGTGCCTGGCACACGGTTCCAGCTCAAAAAACCTGGGCATTATTCCCAGTAATGCTGATGACTAAATAAAACCCAGGGGTCTCACCAAGACCCTGTACAAGACAGTTTGCTGCACAGATTCTCAATTGTTAATAGTCTTTGAGGGGAAATTTAGAACAGACCTGGTATATATAAATCAGTGGTTTCCAACCCTCTTCTTGGTTTAATGATTTGCTAGCATAGTTCACAAGATAACACTTGTGCTTACTGTTTTTACTATAAAGGGTACGATTTATAAATAGTTTAAAGGGAGGGACACATAGGGCAGGGTATATTGGGCATGGGGCAGGGATAAGGTTTCCATGCCTTTTCTAGGCACAATACTCTCCTAGAACTTCAATAGTGCCCACCAATTTGGAAGTTATCTCAAACTTATGTGTTTTTAAGGAGGTTTTGTTACATAGTTGTATGATTTATTAAACTGTTGATGACTGGTGATTAAAGTCAACCTCAAGCTGCTCTCCCTTCCCAGTAGGTCAGGGGTGAGGCTGAAGTCCCAGTCTTCTTATAAAGACTTGATCTTCCTATAGACTAGAACCATCCCTATCTAGAGGTCATCTAGAAGCTGTCAAGTGTCACTTCATTAGCGCAAACTCAAATACATTGGATGAGGCCTTTAGCAAAAAAGATTTTGGAATTCTAAAGATTTTTGGAAGCTCTGTTCCAGGAACAAGAATTGGGACAAAACCCAAATATATATTGCCTATTATACTGCCAATGTTACTGTGTAAACAAAAATAAGGAAAAGGAAAAGAATAGGGGAGAAAGGAGGGAAAGAAAAAGATGGAAGAATAGAGAAAGGAATAGAAGAAGGAGGGAGGGGGGAAAGCCTTCCACTGTTGGCTGGGCTGCTTCAGGTCTCACAGACTGAAAATGTTTTGTCAACAATGCCTCAGAGAAGCTTAATCCAAAATATGCCTTCTTGTCTTTACAAAAACTGATCCAATTAATTGTTCCAGCCCACAGACTGCGATTGTTCCTAAGCCCAAAGCTAGCAAGGGAAGAAGGGATTCATAGTTGGCTTGGCTGGCAGCTGAGCAGCTGGAGTCCTTTGGGACTGGCTAAGAATTGACTGCTCCAGCCTGCTCTTGCCTGTCATATGCAAATGACCCTGGGGAGAATACCAAGGACAAAATGGGTGCAATCCAGCCTTTGGCTGTGCTGTGCCACTAAGTCTCCTTCCATTTTACTTCAATCTAGATGAAGCGATGATGCCCTAGGAGAATGTGCTGCTCACTCTCTGGCTGCAGACTTACTGCTCAACAGGTGCAAAAAATATTAGGAGAGTAAACAAAGTGTTACGTATCTTTGGGTGTAACAAGTTCCAACTTCTTACCCAGTTAAAGTAAAAAGTCACCCTAACTCTACCACCATTCATTATTTCAGAAGGGGGCAATTGCACGTTTTGCACTCTTATATGTCATAGTAATTAAATATCACCTGGAAGCCAAAATGAATAGCCTATTAGAATTGTAATTAGATGAACTGAGTGCAAATTCCTAACGTCATCATTCCTCTTGGGTGTTGGAGGCATTACATTGATCCAGGAAGAGTAGGGAATTCTAGTTGCACAGCATCTGCCAGCTTATTCTCAAACTATTTTTGCGCCACAAACTTCTCTCAGTAGGGGTCTACATATGCAACTGCAGCCATGGGCAGCAATTTGGGCAAGATAGCCACAAGTCTTAACACTGTTCATACCCTTTCTGTCCCACTCCTGGAAGTAAATCAAAATCCATAACCATGAAAATAGTGTTACTACAGGGAAAATCTGCTTTCATTTACACATTGTGAAATAATCATTTTTAAATACTGGTACTTTATTGTTAATAGATTTCTTGCAACACTCTCCACAGCTATTCATAATATTATCTTATGAAGACACAAATCAGGACTGCTAATCTAAAAATGCAAACTGTTATTCTCCATGACCTATAAAGCTTGGCATGATGTACTTTTGCATGGTATTTGAAACCTATAAGACCAAAGGGTTTTACTGCAGTGAAACACACACACACACACACACACACACACACACACACACACAATTTTAAAAATGATATTTAAGCATTCTTAGTCTTAAGTACACTGCCACGTCACTCAGCTATCCCTCTTTTTTCCTTCCTTTTCTATTTTTCCTTATTCCATTATTTGCTCATTTCTGATTGCTTAGACCTCATCTTGTTTTTAACTTTGAAACCTTGTCAACTAATAACTTCAAGGTCCTCCCTTCTTCCCCCAAAAATCTGTCAAGGTACTTGGCTAGACAATGCCAATAGCTTTCAGCTATTATGCTGATTACTTTTAATTGTACTGCAGAAGTTAAACCTCAAGACCTGCCAGATTTTTTTTTCAGAGGCGATGTACAAAGTAAGTCACTGTGACGTTAAGATAGCAGGTTATTATTTGGTTATGGTTTACTGCTGGCAGCAATGCAAACTGCAAGAGTGGGGAGAAGCATACTGCATGTAAGCTACAAGTTGTTCATTCCTCAGTCAATGCAAAACACTGTACAGTCACCACCCCAGGGTTACCTTCCCCTTTCACCTTTTATTTTGTCCATCACTCTAATTCTGGTAAAAATAAACAAACAAATAAAACATTATCTTGATGTCATTTACTTTTCCTAACATGCTGGAACAGAGGCTGTGGTCACTACAGGGAGGCTATGAAGAGGTCAGGCCTCATTCTGACTCTGGAGTCTCCTGGTGATCCCCACATTCACTGCTCATGGACAGAACAATGGTAGAAGGGTCTTCTGATGCTTTGTTTTCAACAACTTTCCCTTGGATCTGCCTCTCGAGTGGCTGAGCTTTTTCTATCCCAGTTATTCAGTGTATTCTGGCTCAAGCTCTATATAGAACCAGATTTCAACTGCCTTTATCACTTGCCAGAGAGCATAGAATTTGACAACCAGCTAAAAAATGTGAAACTTGAAGGTCCAGCAATCAACTTTTATGATCAAAACTTGTGCAGATGAATCAGAATTTATGAGAATGTAAGGAGACACTTTACCCTGGGACACGGGGAAACTAATTGTGGAGGATGCTTACAATGTCTCAGCTTCTACTCCTCACTCCTAAGTTCTATTTCATCTTCACTTATTTTCTTATACTCGTCCTCTCTTCTTTCCCAGCAGTTCTTCATGCCATTATGATGCTGCAGAAGACATATTGTATTTCATGTACTAAGTCAGATCTCACTGGTCTTGGGGGTTGCAGATTGGATGGTCCTTGCCTCATCCTTAGAGGGTTTTATGTCCAGCTTTTTGGTTGGTCTTGTGCAGTCTGAAAAGTGGGAAATATTATGGCAGCCATGGTGGCTCACACCTATAATCCCAGCACTCGGGAGGCAGAGGCAGGAAGATTGCTGAATTTGAGGCTTGCCTGGGCTACATAGCTCAGAGCCAGCCTGAACTACAAAGTGAGACCCTGTCTCAAAAAACAAAAAAACAAATAAAACAACAAAGTCGGAAGTATTATACCATGAAATCAATCTTTAACTGACAATATAAAAGTATCCAACAGGTAAATTCTTTCCATATTCTATTCAGAGTCTTGTAAGCCATAATTAATCTGACCTCTTAGAAGATGGTACAGTGATACTCAACATTTTATTCAACAGAAGGTGGCAACAGCTCAATGCATACTTGTATATTTACTCTCCTTCTTCCACTGCTTCACCTTCCTTGTACCTCGCTGCTGTCCCACACCTCATATGATGCTTCCTAATAATCTAAAACACATAAGACTGTCTCTGAAAAACCTAAGCTAAGGCAAGCACGCATGACTTGCTTCACTTCTAGATGACAGTTGATGCTTCTCACTTTCCTCTCCTTAATTATTTCTGAGGACAAATCATTCTCTTTCCTATCTCCATCCCTAGTAATTAAAATCTCCCCATGTTTCTGCATTTCAAGCCCAGGGTGGTGGAAACATTTGGAAATCATCTCACTCTCCATCTCCAATCACCCACACGTATAGTATAAACTCCTCTATTCTTACATCTCCCATCCTCTCCACCATAGTTGTGCACTTTTGAATCAGGCCAACTGGGATTCATTGCTGAGCTACTTTGCCAAATAATATATTGAGAATATTATTCTCTCTTTATCTAGATTTGAGCATCAGGAGCAATACATGAGCATATATCATGTTATTTGAAACAGAATGGTGCCCACACACGGAGAGGGACACAGGAAATAGAGTCAGAGCTGGTAACATTCTATTACCTCAAAATAGCGACCTGCTTCTATGCCTCAAATGTTCAACTCTTCCTGCAATATATAAGATATCTCAGAATTTCTCAAATAATTTCCCTGCTCTGCCTATGCAAATTCAAGTTCAAGGTCACAGTTTGCTTCTCTCACTTCAATCATTCATTCAACAAATATTTATCATTGCACTAGTCATCTTCTAGGAATTGGGATATGATGAGGAGCTAATTAGACAAGGTCACTGCTTTCAAGTAAAATAAACCTTTATGGGGCAGTTAATAAACAAAAAAATAATTTACATTAGTAACAAGCATTACAGGGAGGAAATCAACTTAAGAATGAAGGGAATGAAATTTTGGTTAATCTAAGGAGGCCTCTTTGGGGAAGAGATGAGTCACAGATGATACAGAAAAAGGTAAAACCAAGATAACAGCTCTAAGAAAGAAACAGACTTGTGTTCAGGAACAGAATGAAAGCTTGTTCAGCTGGGCACAATGGGGCGAAGATGAGGGCAAAGGCAGAGGCCAGAGTATCTGGCATCTTGGAAGACAGAACAGGGAGCACGGCTGTACCTCGAACACCAGTCCTACCCCCTGCACACCCTTAACGGGCCTTCTAAACACTGCTTCCCACAACATCATCATCAGAATCTCTCAAGCTAAAGGCAAAATTCACCTTAGGTCAAGTGAAGGGAGGTCAGAGTCTGTCTCAGCTTTGACAAACTTGGAGCCAGGATTAATCCAGAGCCATTTCAGGCCCTAGGATTTGGCTCCCTCCCCCTCAAGACCTGGAGACTTATGCTATTTTATGATCTTCTCTCCTCTTTTACTATTGCACCGTATTTTCATTTTGAAAATTCCCACAGCTACATAATGGCCCCCAAACGGACTGTGGCAAGCGGCAATACTCATGCCCAGTGGCACTTGAACAGTTCTCCATTTGTACCCATTTAAAAATGAATGAACACAAAGATACATAAAGGCAGACAAACAGGAGGACGGAAAAGAAGAGCTCAGGGAGAGGACATTCGCGCAGACTCCCAGAGCATCCACTCAGCAGCAAAGAAGCCCAGCCTGCACAGCCCAGTTGGTAAAAGTCATCAGAAATTTGGAGACCCATGTGACCTTTGGACAAAGCATCATCAATGCTAGAATAATAATCTAAGGTTTTTTTTTTTTTTTTTTTTTTTTTTACTTGTTAGCCATGTGCCATGTATACAGCATGGATCAGTTTGTTTAATTGCTACAACCTTATGGGGCAGACTTTTATGCTAACTTACAGATTAGGAGATGGGGGCTCCTTATTGGCAACATAAGTTTTAGTACCTACCTCCTGAGCCCTGCTCTGCTGCTCATCTCTTGTGTCTCAGACACATGGTCTCTTCTCCGTTTTCTCCTTCTCGAATACTCAAAGCTTCTTTATACCTCAGGGCCTTGGCTCTTGCTTTTCCCCCTCTACCTGAATTTCTTTAGAAGCCCAGTGTCTTTTCTCTGCTCAGGTTTCCACCTGTGTTCCTCCTCAGAAAGACTTTTCTCAAGAAAACTAAGGAAAGAACTTCCCACATGCTCCCGCCCACTGGCTCTCTTTCCATTTTGTTTCGCCTTATAAATAGCCTGTATCCTGACTTTGAATTTCTTGTGGATTAATTTTACCTTTTTGTGGTTGTGGGCATCTAGGAAATGACTCTACCCACTGATAACTACCCACTGATAGAGTGGGTAGAGGATCCCACTGGTAGAATATCAATTCCATCTGAAAGTTCATACCAGTTCTGTCTGCCCACCACATACCTCAGCATGTTTCCTCATGCCAGGTCGTCCCAAGTGCAAGTGTTGTGCTTTAGATCTGAGAGGGCCCCCAAAACCTCCTGTGTTCAAAGGTGGGTCCTGTGGAAGGTGGTCGGACTATGGTGGTGCTATACTCATTAGTAAATTAATCCACTGATGAACAGATTGGTGAATTTGCTGTTAAATGGGCCCCCATCGTCAAAAGTAGGTCACTTGGGTGCCCTGAAAGGGTGTGTTCTTATTCCCAGGTCCTCCCTTCTTCTCTCAGTGCTTTCTGGCTGCTATAGAGTGAGCAGTTTTCCTCCACTGTGCCTTTCTTCAGCGTGGTTTCTGCCTTGAAGTCAGTCAACCATGGGCTGACTTCCCCCAAACAAAGCCCTCCTCCCTGAAGGGGTGGGTGCTGTGTGTTTTGCCCCGGTGACAGGGTAGTGACTAACACAGTGTTTCCTTTCATAAAGATCTTTCCCTATACAGAAGATTATTTCTCTGTAAAGAATTTGTCACTCACTCCTAACCACTATCTTTCTCAATGCCTTGTATTGTAAATAGCCTACATCACTAACTAGCATTTGTTGTTTATTGATTTTATTTTTTATTTTTGTAGTGCTGGGATTTAAACAAGTGCTTAGCCACTAAGCAAACTCTTGTTTAACCTGTTAAATCGACTGATTATGGCACTATTAGAATATAAGTTCTGTTTGAAAGAGCCCTCCAGGGTTTTTTTATCTACCAGTGGATAGTGGTGCCGGGTCATCCCTGGTGTGTAGACCTAATCTGGTGAACAATGAAGAAATGAGTGAATGAAAGAGAGAGTACTTTTCCAGAGTCACACAGTAGTTGGTACACTAAGTCCTAAGGCTATGTGGAGCAAGGATTGGTCACAAATGTTGGCGTTATTTTCAAGCTGTGGTTCTGTATCTCCATAACACATTTAGCTCCTCATCTACTTAATCAGAAAATGTTTACTGAGGTCCCTAACAAATGCCTGATACTCATTTAGGTTCTAGGGATGGTGTGAGACACAAGACAAAGCATTGCCCTCCAAGAGTTGGGATTCTAATGGGATAAAACCATATGTGCCCTTGTTTATTATCTAACCTAATTTCTGGAGCAGTAATTACTGTGTAATTACAGAGAGAAGCAGGAAGTGCATATTTGGACACTGAGGCCAAAGAGTGGTTATGTACAAAAGCAGCTAACATCATATGGACATCTGGGAGAAAAGAATTCTAGAGAGATGGACCAGAAAGTGCTTTTTTGGGAAACAAGAAGATACTTGGTAGGCAAAGGGTAAAATGGCCAACGTGAGTGGAATCTAATAAGAAAGACAGCAGGATAAAAACTGATGTCACACAGACCTCAGAAGCCCTGCCATAGGGATGGGGTCTCCTGAAAACATGCATTTTGCTCTGTGAAAACAAGCCTGGGAAGATTCTGAGCTATGAGCAGATATGATACAATTTCCGTAAAATATTCCTCTTGCTTTTATATGGAGAAGAAACTGGATAAAAGCACAGTCGAAAATGGGTGGCATGCCTTTCTGACAGGCTGGCCCAGAAATCTTCTGAGATGGAATCCCTGAACCACCAGGAGAGGATCCTGGGTGGATCATGCCATCAAGCTGGTCCTGCTTTCCCTGGGTGAGAAGCAAGTCTTATGGCAAGAGTTCCTGTACTCGCTTCGGCAGCACATATACTAAAATTGGAATGATACAGAGAAGATTAGCATGGCCACTGCGCAAGGATGGCAAGAGTTCCTGTGAGAGCAGATATACTGACTTTTGAGATTTATCGATGTAAGGCTTTTGGTGAAGTCATGTATGAGTTAGAGACATGTCAAAATCTAAATATAAGATGAAAAAGTGTCTACGGTAAAGGCTCACTGAAGATTAAAGATGCATAGCAAACACCATTTCCATCAGAATTCAGTGGTTTTCATATCGGTTACTTCCGTGAACATTCCATCCTGATTCTCCCCTGGAGTGATATGTCACACATGGTCCCTTTGCAGGTTGACGTTTCTTCTTCATGGACTGCTTTCACTCCCATTTCTTTCTGACTTCCAAATCAACTGGAACTCTGGCCCACAATTCAGAAATGTTGATTTCTCTTTCAATTTTTTAATTTACTTTTGCTTCCTACACTTTATTTCTTCCAAGATTTCTTGTGGATTTTGAGAATTTTCAGTTCTCAGGGCCTAGAAATGCTTTCATTGTTCTAATAACAATGAAGGCTATGGCACAGCCCTACTGAGAAGAAACGGGTAAGTGGAAAATCCCCAAGGCTAGGGACATAAGTAGCTGCTTCAAAACTGTAATTGCTGTTAACCTCCATGCCCCCACCACACACTAATCTAGCAGGTATGGAAAACAGAGTTTTGGCTGATTTTAGAGATGAAATAGATCATCAATGTAACCTTTTTAAAAGAAATTATTATAGTTAGTTGTCATTAGTTTCCTTCAGAATATTTCCCCTCACTTTGAACAAACTTATTTCATCATTGTTGCCGTTCTGTGAAGCAGTTCTGGAAGTTTTCCTTGGTGTTTTTGTGTTGTCATGTCTGCCTTAACATGCCGAGTCAAAACATTTACTCTTAGTGGTCATTTAGACTTGAGGTGAGAACTAGAAGTACAAGGTACCATAATTGTGTGTTGTCGCAGGGTTCAGAAGCCTGGACCAGGAGGGTGGGGTGCAGAGTCACCATGCAGACTCTGGGGGGGTTTTGGAGAACACTTCAGCTTTTGTTGAGGGTCACACACACTTATATAGAGAACAGAGAGAGGGTGTGGCTACAAGTGTACATAGACAATGTAGTTACGTCTGACTGGCTACTCTAATATGGTTAACTCTGATTGGTTGGATAGTATATCTTACCTAATATGGTTAACTCTTGGAGGAGCCAAGGAGTCATGACAAAGCGGGAGCAGGAGTCACCCCACCAGCTCTCAATAAGTGTCTATGCCAGGGACAGAGTATGCTCAATCTCCATCTTCCTTATGGGCTCTCATAGTGTGCTATGAGATGTAGCTGTGGAGCACTTGACCCAGTCAGGCGGACACTTTCCTTTTGATTGTGTGAGGATACATGGTAAGATTTTTAAGAGGCTGCTTTTCTGTTGGATGGCACTCAGCAGCAATCACATAGTTTTGATCACACCTAAAAATAGAAGAGTTCCAGAAGAGAACTCCTGGAAATGCTTCAGAATGTGCCAAGAATGATGGAACTGAAGGCAGATAAATGAGTTCAGTAAAGATAGATGGATTGTTTGGTACCACACAGCTGATCGTCATAGTCATATAAGTTTTCTAGAGCTGCTGTAGTAAAATACTACAAACTAGATGGTTTAAAACAATAGAAATGCATTACTTCTCACTTCTAGAGGGTAAATGTCCAAATTAAACTTGTTATTAGTGTTACATCCTCCAATGACCACTAAGAGAATTTCCTTCCTTTCTTCTTTCAAACTCCTTGCTCTATAGAGGCCATATTCCAATCTCCACTTCATTTCATATGGTTATTTCCTTCCTGGTCTATGTCCAAATTTCCCTTTTCCTACAAGAATACCAGCCATATTGGACTAAATGGCTGGACTCCAGTGCAATTCCTACTTAACTAATTCCATGGATAATAACCCAAGTCTCAAAAATAAAATCACACTTTTAGAGCATCCCACATATCCAACACTATGTTAAGACACTTGTATGAATTATCTTACAAAATAACCTTATGACAAGATTATTATCATTATCTCTATCTCACAGATGCAGAAACAGGGACTTAGGTAGCCCAAGCCCTCCAGCTATAGCTCTAGGAGACAAAGCCAATATTTCAGTTTAAGTGGGTGTGACTCCCAACACGTGAGTTTAATCACAAACTCTTGCTGCCTCCTGGACGTAGACGGAACATGGATCCTTTTATTATTCACAAACATTAGGGTGCTAAGGAACTAATATTATTCCCAGCAGCCCTTTCTCCAAGCTGATATTTTCCAAATTGGAACAATAATCAAATAATTATTCTTTTGAACACACCGTACTGATTGTTTCAAAGGTAAATCCTGGTTTGATGTGTGTGTGTGTGTGTAGAAAGAAAGCAGAACCTGTTTTCATACTCAGGAAGAGCCCAGCTCACCAAGACAGTGAAGTGTGTCATGTCTATCACCCATAGACTGCCCTATCACATTTCTGCATTTGCCTGGCTGTTTCCTAAGGTTGACCTCAGAGGAAAAGCTGCATCTCCTTGTTGGCATCCTCATCCCAGGCAAGTGCCACTTTATAAGGAAAGATAAAAAAGGTTTATTTTACACAAGTGTCCCATGTTGCTGAGAATAACATCTTCGTTCCTCCTTGAACCACAGATATTCTGATCATGTAGCAACTATGTGGTATTTTTGTTTAGAGTTCTATGTGTTCTCATCTGATGAAAAAGTCTCTCATCTAGTAAAAGTTTCAGACAATAAACACATTTTCTGCCTCTATGAGTCATCATGAACAATAGCAGTTATACTAACATTCTTAGAGGATTGGAATAAAAGTTGGAAAAGTTTTCTGATACAGAAACATAGAAGAAAAGGTAGTAAGAAACCTTATTGCACAAAACCAAGCATTTTCTCTATCCCTTCATAGGAATGGATGACTTCTGGTAATTTTGGGCAAGTGAGGGTTGTTTCTTACTCTTTTTTGAGTGAAGACATGATGAATTTTGCACCTCTGCTTCGACATGTTTTTGACCCTCATCTTTTGTTAAAATAAATCACAACTCCCAAAAATCTGTATGTTGTAGCCCTAACCCTACCATTTGACTATTTGAAGATAGGACCATTTTGGAGGTGACCAAGGTTTAAACAAAGCTGGAAGCGTGGAAACCTAAATCAATAGGATTTATAAGATGGTGTTCTTATAAGAAGAGAAAACACGCCCTCCCACCTCCTACTTTCTCTCCTTTTTTCTTATTTCCTTTATTTCTTTCCCCCTCTTCTTTCCTCTTTCCTCCTCTCTCCCCTTCCCCCTTTTCTGTCTCTGTCTCTCTCTTTCATTCTTTTTCTCTTCTTTCTTTTGCTTTCTCTCTTTCTCCCTTCCTCCTTCCTTTCTTTCTCTCTCTCTTTCTTTCTTTTCTTTCCTTTCTCTTACCCTATTCCTTGTTTTTATTTCTTTCTGTCATCTTTCTCTTCTCTCTTCCTTTACTCCTCCTCTCCTCTTTTCTTTTGTTCTTATATTTTTTTATGGTACCAGGGATTGAACCCAGTGTTTTAGGTTGTACCCTGTACTCTTTTTATTTATTTATTTTTACTTAGGATCTAGCCAAGTTGCTAAATTTCCAGGGCTAAGCTCACATTTGTCACCTTCCTTCCTCAACACCCAGAGAGCTGGGATTACAGGTACCAGCCACCACACCAGGTTGACTATTTCTTCTTAATATACTTACTACATTTACCATGTTTTTCTCTACATTTTTAGGCTCCCCTTGGAAACTCACTTGATTAGTCAAAGAATATTGCCTTCCCTTCCCAGGTGTGAAGGACCAGGGGCTATGTGGGCTGAGTGACCTAGGAGAACAGGCAGGGCCTGTAAAGGTATCTTCCTCTCTCAGTTTCTGATATGGATTGTGCCATTCAGGTTTTAAAAGCAACTGCAATGATTTTTTGTTTTTAATATCTTTTTCCCCTCTCTGGCTACATAAGATTAAAGTTTCTTAAATTTAAACATACTTTTCAGTGATCAGAATTTCACTTTATTCTATTTTTATTACTTTTTCTGAACACCTTAGACCAGAAAGGCAGCATTCTAACTTACACACTTCAATCTGTCAGTGCATTTGGCTTCTGTGTGGTGAAGAATGATGCAAATAATATCTAAGGCATCTCTACCTGATGAGAATCTAGGAGAGAGAAATAAGTGCAGACACTGGAGATGTATCTGAGCTGTAATCCAGTGGTTATTGTGCCTCTTTGGTACTGAGCCAATAACTTACTAAATTTATATTTTTCCCAACAGTGCCAGAGTTAAAATCCAGGGGCAGTCTACCACCAAGTTACATTTTCAGATCTCCTTTTTATCTTAAGGCATTAAATCACTAATTTGTCCATTTAAGCCTTGAACTTGTGATCTTCCTGTCTCAGGATCCTGAGTAGCTGGGATGTTAGGCAGACACCATACTATTCAACTTTTTCTTCACTTGTACAAAAGAAATGCACCCTAGCTGATTGTATAAATATGATATCCCTTGGGACAGCATGATATGCTAGCTGTCAACATGGATTCTTGTAGATAAAGTCAGACTGGCTTTCTTTCTTGTGTTGGTGTTTTTTAAGGCAACTACATCTAACTTTAATTTGATAGTTAACAGTTGACATCTAGTCTCTACCATTTTAGAAGACACTGATACTAAAGGGCGCAGTTCTATATCAGCATCTTTTATCAGTTCTACCCTATAAAAGCCTTTACAAAACACCTCAAAGATAGCAGCATTTCTCTCCTGCACTTATTGTGTTGCCTTTCCACAGGGCCATCCTCTGTGATCTCTTAGGTGAGGTGTTCTCCAGTCTCACATAATTATCCATGTATATCATCCCAGCTCCCTTTACTTTTTTAAACCCTCCTCAAATCTTACCCAAGGCAGTTCCAGTATCTTTAGTTCATTTACTCTGGGTCATTCTCAAGACCAGCCTTGAAGGGGCTATCCTAGCAGTATCATAAAAGTATTCCCAGTGCTTCCTGCCAGGTTGTTGAATCTGGGGCCATGGGAGAACAGTTCATGGAAATAAACCTTACTATTTCTGGCCTTATGGTCTTCCCATCTCTCTGATTTTTCACACTCAAGACCCATTTTCACGTGTTTATATTTATTTTTTTCTGAATGTCTAATAGGTAGAAGCTGTGATTCCCTCGCTGTGCAATCTCTTTGTTTTTGATGTAAGAAATAAATAAATTTACTCACCTGGACTGCATTAAGACATCACTGTGCTTATCATTTGGAAGCAATGGAGGTAGACTGACAAGGTGACCATTTAGAAAAGTAAGCATCAAATGGATGAATGGATAAGGAAAACTTTGTATATATACATAATGGTGCACTGCTTCTTCATAGGAGAAATTTGAATCACCTGGTACATCTTAAGATCATGATGCTAAATGAAATAAATCAAACATGGAAGATTAGGTATCACCTGATTTCTCATATATAAGAAACCCAAAGTATAAATAATTTAAAGAGCAAAATAAAATATAGGTGATAGGAAGCAGGGAGATAGATTTTGTGGAGATGGGAAAGGCCTTTTGAGATGGGGACAGGGAAAGGAAGGGAGACAAAAGCTAAAAATATCAAAATGTGGTATGTAGAGGTACTAATTCACTATGAGGAATGCATTTGTTACAGATTGCAAGCACGTACCTGTACTAATACAAATACCACCTACCTATATTAGCTATTTTAAAGCAAGAGATGGTAAGCATCATAATGTAGAGTGTTTGATACTGAGCCAATGACTTGCACAGCACAAGATACTTGCACAGTGACTTCTTCTTAGAGTGTCCAACATTGAAGAGCCTGTTCTTCAGTTCTAATGGGGACACTTATCATGCTACTTCACACATTCTGAAAAATATGGAAATTTCATGCTTTCAGGCTGGTCCACTAAACCTTTCAACACTATCTTTTGGGCTTCCACTCTTTGCTTTTTAGAGCTCATATTTTATTGGGGAGATTTGTTAGAGTTGGATATTTAGTCTACTTTGCAGTCCTGTCATCATGGGAACTGCAGCTGCACAGTCTGTCCCTGCAGCCCTGGGAGATGAGGTTTTCCAAAAGCAGACACTGAGATGGAGATTGAAGTGCAAGGTATTTATTTTGTATGAACACATGTGAAAGAAATGTAAAAAAAAAAAACAGGATTGGCAGAATGGAAGTTAAACTGTGATACATGTCTGACACAACCTCAGTTGAGACAGCAAGAAAAACTATATGGTGCCCATCAGAGTTCTACCCAACAGGCTGAACTATCTAGACTTTTATACACTGCTTCTTTCTGTCTCCTTCTGCAGGCATTGGGTAAGGTATTTTCCTGCAGCTGATGCAAACTATAAAGGGACTGCCTGCTGGTGGTGGGAAATGTTTGCAGTCTGTGCGTCCTGCAGCTGATAATTGCATTTCTATGCTTAAGCAAAGGATCTCCCTTGACAAATCTGTAGAACCCATCTGTTTTTCTTAGAGCACCTCAGGTTGAAAGTTGGCTGTTCTGAACATGTCATTTTCTTTTTTCCAAAGCAGTTTTTAAAAACTTTATAATCTGTATAATTATTAGCATCCTAATATCCTCCAGCTGCCACAGGTACTATATAACCACTACTTTATCAACCCAATTCACCTGCAAATAAAAGCATTAGTAATTGTGATGCTACAGGAAGCATGTGATGATCACATCCCCAATAATACCAGCAATTAATTTCTTCCTGTCATCCTTAAAAGCCTATCTTGAGGCTCTACATTCCTCTCCCAAATGAATACCAGAGACAAAGATTTATGTGCAGGCACTGCGTTACTATTGTCCCAGCAAACAGAATTAATGAGCAAGAAAAGTGTAAAAAAGTAAAAGCTCTCCTTTAAAAGATCTATTATTGATTTGACCACTGGTATAGCCCACTACTGTTGGCCCCAAAAGACCTTTGATTACTCTTTGAAACGTATCTTAGAATGTTCACTGGAGAGAAGAAAGGAGACACTCACCTATTGACTCCTTTCTGCTACTGGTGAAGAGTAGCTTCTAGGATTTTTACTGCCTTCATTTACAGATTGTACGACTTGGGGCAGGAGATTAAACCCATGTCGTTTGGACTGAGCTACATCTTCAGCTCTTTTCTTAGTGTTTATTTTGAGACAGGGTCTTGCTAAATCAATTAACTGTCCAGGTTGGGCTCAAAGTTGCAATACTCCTGCCTCAGCCTTCTAGAGTGTTGAGAATGTGGGTGTGCACCATCCCAACTGGCTTATTTTTCATTCTCTGTTCTTAGTTTAATGTTATTTTTCTCTTTTTTAACTATAGATTAACAATTTAAATTTTAATTAAATTATTTAAAATACTAAATTACAACCAAAAAAAAGTTCACAGTTCTATGGAAAGAAACACCAATGATCAATGAACATATATACAATAAAATCAGCA
>PVIC010006917.1:26186-52623 GCA_004025085.1 Thryonomys swinderianus
CCCCCCCCCTTCTCCACTATAAAATACAACCTAGAAAAGTAATTTACATCTCACTTAAAATTCTACTTGTGTTCACCTTGAACAGAACTATAAGCAGAAAAGGCCTCTGGGGACCTCACACACCAAAAGCAGGCCGATATTCCTTCTATGACAGCTCTTATATGTGGACTGCTGCTTAGAGCCAGGGGGATTTAGAAAGACCCCAAAGACTTCATGTGAGATGTATGCATCTGTCTGTCAATGTGCATGCCAATGGGAAATAAACAAGAGAAATAGATCAGTTAATAAGACAAAAACATCAAGCATAGACAGGCGTCAACAGAAATTATAGTTTCTGAAGAAGCAGTACCAATCTAATGGCTCAGATGACAAGGCAAGGATATGTTTCTGCAGATAAGACTCATAGCATTTCCACACTGATTTCCCTCTGTTTGCTTCCTTAAGGTACATAAAATGTTAAACAGAACAAAAGCTGAAAAATAATGAATACCTGTAATAAAACTCAGCGATGCAGTTTCACAAGCTTCCAGGTGGGATTTCTGTTCTTAGCCTTTCAGATGGTGCCAGGGATGTCCATCCACAGTAGTCCTAGGCATATGGAGAGCAGAGTGTGGGCCCTCAAAATCACACATGAATTTCTACACTTGCTTATTGTTGTGATCCCTTTAATCATTGTGCCATTTTGCTTCTTGGTCTTTTGGGATTGGTAGGATAAGTGGCAAATTTCTTCCACGAACATTGGCATCTCAATTTCAGAAGACTCTGCCTTTACTTCCTTTGCAAACAGAGAGGTTGGCCAAAGGGATTAAATCACAATAATCCCAAATTATTTTTTTAAATGGAAAACAGGCTGATCTGTTCACTCCAAACCTTCCCTTAGCCATAGCTTGAGCTAAGCTTATGAAGGAAAATAATCCACCACATTTTAAGTTACAGAGAAAAAAGAGAAAATTGTGCTTGCTAATGCTTTAAAGATGTACAAAAGTAGATGAAAAGAATATTAATGGAGGAAGTGATCAAAATATTACCCAAAATACTACATCAACCTTTTAAAATAATTTTCATTGTATGCAAAGAATGATCAGATATTTTTCTGTCCATTCCAAAATGTCTATATTCCTCCCAAATAAATACAACTCCTCTCATTAAAATATATTGCTTTTAAATACTGACCTCTTTGAAACAAAAAGAAAGAAATTGTTTTTAAAATTGAATTAAAATAGTCAGGGGAAATTGCTAGGAAACTAACTTTTAATTTCTAATAACGAGGGCAGTAACATTCTTCATCTGAGTTCTCTTCTCCACCTAAAATTAGACTCAGCAGCATAAAGTAGGACACTGGGCAGAAGCACTCTTCTGGCCATTCACTAACTTCTTCCACAGTCTTGGGTAAAACACTACAGAATAATATCACTGATGAGCATCTGCTCGCTGTTCCACCCAATCAACTATGAGAGAAACACCCAGTTTGATATACTGTTGATAATCTATGCACGTAGATCACACCCCCACACTCTGTCACTTGCAGGGCTGAAGGAAAACGCATGAGTGGTGATCGAAACAGAAGGGAGATGCTTAAATTTTTAAAAACATATTACAGTAAAAGAACCATTGCTGCTAATCCTCCTCAAAATTCTTCCCCACACTTCAAACACATTTATCCCATTTTCTTTGCCATGTTCTGAGGCAGCTTTGGAAGGCCTCCTTCATTATCCAGAAGGAGAGCAGAGAAGTGACATATGGAAGGGAAAGAAGCCAATCAAGGGTACATTATCAATCAAGGTAAAACTGTGGGAAAGAAGAAATTTCAAGGCAACTCTGGAAGGAAGTGTACACTACTGTCCTGAGAAGTGAAAAGTTAATTTTTGAGCTTTCACCAGTCACTGCTTGAAAATCGTCACTCCTCCACTCTCCCAAAACAAAGAGATTCTCTAAGATCTAAAATTCAAAGCTAAAATGTAATGGTGTAATATGTTCTAATTGTTGAAGTAAAATTACTGCTAACTTGGAGTTTTATGTGCACTTAAATCACCACTGAAGATTTTCAGAAAATAAGTCTCCTAGTGAATGAAGTATGTAAAAATGTACTTTAAGTACAAGGGAAGAAAAACTGAAGGAAAGAATAAAGTATAGCCGGGCGTGGTGGTTCATGCCTGTCATCCCAGCACTCGGGAGGCAGAGGCAGGAGGATTGCTGAGTTCGAGGCTTGCCTGGGCTACATAGTGAGCTCAGGGCCAGCCTGAACTACAAAGCGAGACCCTGTCTCAAAACAAAACAAAAAAAAGAATAAAGTATAAGAAGCAAATATAAACAAAAATAACTATAAGTCTAAATGGGCTGTGTATATTTATAATATTAGTCAAACTGCCAAACAAAAGGAAAATTTTAGAAGCAATAAGGAACACATCATAATATATAATATACATACTATATAGTTTGTAAACATTATATATTTATGAATGCACACATCTTAGTATATTATGTAGTAATGTTGTCTAACATGGGGAGGTATTTAAAGCTAGACAGAACTAAACAACAGAAAATGATAACAGTAAAGAATTATGGAGATTAGTTGCACATAAAGTATTCTAAAGATCTTAAATTATTTAACATAAGGGTGGAACCACTATTAATTTCAAATTCTGGCATAAAATATGCATGAAGAGATTTAAAAAAAAATAACCAAATAAAAGTTTACTTATTTTTACACGAAGCAGGATTTAAATTTCTTTACTTTTAATTGCTAAAAAAAGTGTGTTTGTATAAACATGTTTTGAAATATGTATACATAATTGAAAGGCTATATCAAGCCAATTAACATATATAGTACCTCACAAAACTTACATTTTTGTGGTGAGAACATTCATAATGATCACTTTGCAATCTTTAATGATACAATACATTGTTGTTAACTACATTCATTGTGCTACACAAAAATTTCACTTTTTCCCAATTTTTGCTCTTTATTAGTCATGTTCATACTGCACAGTGATTATATTCCTCATGAGGACCTGATATATGAATATAATACATCTCAGTTATTTTTTCTTCTCTTTCCTGTCTCCTTCCAACCTCCTCTATTTCTTGGTCACCTTCACAAATGCAAAAGATCTAGCTCCCTCTTTTCTAATATCTATCTTTTATTTTGCTTTTTATTTATATTCTGGGTTGCTCATATAAGAAAAAAGACGTGAGATATTTAGGTTTGTGTGTCTGATTTATTTCACTTAATATTATGGTCTCAAGGTGCATCTGTTGTTCTACAAATGAGTCATGTTTGTCCTTCTATTTGGCAGAGTAGTGCTTTGTTGTGTAAAAATACACATTTTACTTATCCAGTCCTCTGCTGATGGACACACAGCCCATTTTCAAAATTCAGTTGTTAGGAACTAAAAATTCAGTTGTTAAAAACATGGGCTTGCATGTATCATTATAATATGATGTTTTAAATGCTTTCAGGAAGATATCCAGATGAGGAATAGGTGGGTCAAATGGAATTTCCCTTTTCAGTTTTCTGAGGAATCAGTACTGATTTCCAAAACATTCCTACGTGTTAACATTCCCATCAGCACTATAGAAGACAAAGATACACCATCGCCAGTATCTCTGGCCATTAGAGAAGTGCAAATTAAAATGACACTGTGATTCCACCTATCTTACTCCAGAAAGAATGGCCATGCTCAAGAAGTCAAATCATAACAAATGTTGCTGAGGCCAAGGGGTAGTTATCTTTAACTGAGGCTCTACTGAAACTTTGTATTCTTTTACCAACATTTCCCCATAAGTTTTCTCCAACCCCTGGTGAATACCACTGCACTCTCTGCTCCTATCAGTACAACTGTTTTAGATTCTAGATGTAACTGAGTTCATGCAATACTTTTTGTGCCTAGTGTATTTCATTAAATACAATGTCCTCCAAGTTCATTGATGCTGTCACAAAGGAATACAGAGAGGTTTCCTTACCTATATCACATTTCCAGCAAAGCACAGAATAAATTCCTATAATCAGAAAATTGAAAATAAAATGTAACAAACTGTCAGAGAAAATCAATATGAATTTCTTCTTTTATATATTTCCTGTAAATGAAGTAAAGAGCACCATTTACCATTGTCCTTGAGTAAGCCAAATTTGGAGCAAAAACAGGAGCTTGGAACCTAACTGTATTTCCAAACTTTGTTCCTCATTTACCATCTGCAGAAAACAAGATAGAAAAGAGTAAGAACTTGTTCTGTGAGTAAGCTAGAAAGCACTGTGAAAATCAGCCCTGCAGGATTTGCTATGAATATTTATCATCCTATCACACCACGGATACTAATTATTTGAACACTGGGTGAACAATGACAACTTGAAATTCATATCCTAAATGGTAAGCCGTACATTTTAACACAAATTTAGGGCTGATTTAAATATTTTAGACTTGCTTTGCTTTTAAATAACTTGAAAAACAGGAAAGTTACATAGGAATGAAAAGGAGGGAAGAAAACAGATGGATGTTGCATAAGGTAAGTCTTCTTAAGCAATACACTTGCCAATCTCATTTCAGTAGAATCAATACTTTGTCTTTGGATGATGACACACAAGGAGTCATTTTGTTGTACAGTGAGATGATTTGGACTTCAGTTGTTACAGACAAGACTTCACATGTCCCCAGGAGTAGTGTCCCTTGACCTGCTCAAGGGAATGCTAGAACTGTTTCCCCAACTCTAGGGAATTCAGTGACAAGTTTATATTTGAAATCTCCTTAAAGGTCTCTGCTGCTAGGAGTTCTGATTACCACCCATCTAGACAGCCCTGTGGGGTTGCTCCACCTGCATATGTGTTCTTGGTGCACTTTGGCGAATACTAGGATCATTCCTTGAGCTGTGCTGTGTCCTCACATTTACAATGAAGAATTGGGATTATTTCACTTGCCGCAGCAGACCCATGTACACAGGGTAAATGTACCACATTTTAAAAATCTATGTTTTTCAGTAGAATCAATAAACATATAGGTTAAACTGGGTGTGGTGGTTACACCTGTAATCCCAGCACTCAGGAGGCAAAGGCAAGAGGATTGCTGAGTGCAAGGACTGCCTGGGCCATGTATTGCGCTCAGGGCCAGCCTGAACTACAAAGTGAAACCCTGGCTCAAAAAACTAAAAAAAAAAAAAAAAAAAAAAAGCTGGGTTGAGTGGCATTCCTCATTTTTTAGTTTTTTTTTTTTTTCAGGAATATCTATACTAATTTCTCCTGTTGTACTAGCTTACATTTCCATCAACAGGGTAGAAGTGTTTGTTTTATTCTGTAGTCTTGGCAGCATTTGCTATTATTATAAGATGTTTTGGCAATAGCCATTCTTTCCAGAGTAAGAAGGAATCTCAGTATTGCTTTAATTTGCATTTCACTCCTAGCCAACGATGTTGAATGGTTTCTCTTGCGTTCATTGCCAATTCTGAAAAATATCTTCATTTTAATTGCCTATTTGTTAATTGCCCCATTTATTTGGGAGTAGGTCTAATTTTTTAAAATATTACTTTATATATTCTGGATATTAGTCTTCCATCCAAGGCAAGGAACAGAATAGCTGGCAATTTTTTCCCCTCATTCTCTAGATTGTCTCTTGGTTCTCTTGTTTGCTTTCTTTGCTTAGCAGCTTTTCAATTTGATATAATCCCATTTTTCCATTCTTGATGCTATTACTAATGCAACTGCACTTCTATTCAGCAAGTCTTCACCCATGTCAATGTTCTTTATGAGTTTTACTTATTTTATCTTCCACCTTATTAAGTTTTTCTGTTTTAAAATCAGGTTCCTGCCTCTCTGATGTGGTTGTATCTCTTTGACTGAATTTTAGGGTTCATCACAAAGAGCCCATAAATGGCTTTATTAAGGACAAAGAGGAAGTTTGGAAAGAGGACAAACACATTCAGAGACCAAAGTGACTCTAACCTGAGGAATCTCAGGTTAGAATCTCTAGTACACAGGGGTTACCCTTTAATAAGAAAGTGACCCTAACCTCACAGATCATTACCCAGTATTGTTTCCTTCCTACTCCAAAAATAACAATCTCTGGGAAGAATTTTTAAAAGAATGAGAGCAAAAATTCTTATCAATATTATAGTTTCTTAGAAAATATATTTCATACAAAATGTCTACAAAATCAATATACCCTGTAATTGAGCACAAATAAGTATGATATAAGAACCAAGCAGAGGAAGTGTTAAAGTGGGCAGTCAGCATGAATGAAACAGCAATTGTCAGGAAGTGGGAAGACCTCTGAAAGCAGGAATCGGACTTAAATAACTGCTTTATGTTCTACAATGGCAAACTCTGGCCTTGGGCTTAGAATGAGCACCAGTACGTTTTTACTGAATGAAAGCATTAAATGTGGTTAATATGTGGAATGAAGCTTAGAGATTAAATTTTACCCAAGGGAAAAAAATACATTATCAGTGGGTGTTCAGCAGGAATACAACAGATTAAAAAAAGAAAAACTAACAAAATACACCAGCTAAAAGAAATCAAAGCCATTATTGTACCCAATTAATTCATTGAGCAGCTGGAGAAACTAAGACCAGAAAGGAGAGGCATTTACCAGTGTGACCTGGCATTAGAGGGGCAGCCCTCAATCCAAGCTCCCGGTCAATGTTGTTTCTGTGTCTGAAGCAAACTTTCATCCTTGGCAGAGAGCCTTCTGGGGGACATGCAGAAGCAACTCTGCGAAGATGACCCTGGCTGTTGTGGGACTAGTCACCATGAGCTTATTCAGTGAGAGAATAGGGGGATGGGAGCCACCCCTGTGAGTTCTCCCAAGCTACATAACATGTGCCCATTCCACTGCACTACTTAGAAGTATGAAATGTGCTTTTAAAATTTTTTTCAATAGGGGCTGACAGCTAAGTTTAGCTGGATTCTCAGAGGACATTTGGACTTGTCCTTCTGAGCAATGTAGACACTGTTGAGCCTCATGGAGATAGACTGAATGCAAGTTACAGTATAAAATGGGCAAGAGCCTTTGGTTACCAGGGCCAGATATGAAATGAACTTCAATGGCTCATGTGTTGAAGACTTGGTCCCCAACGTGACAGTATTCAGAGATGGGGCTTTTGGGAAGTGATTTAACCAGACGATTAATCCACTGATGAGTTTATAATCACATAGTCCATTGGGAAGTAAGAGAAGTTATAATGGGTAGAGCCTACTAAGAAGACAAGTCATGGGGAGCATTCCCTAGAAAGATATATCTCATTTCTGGCCCCCTTTTTGTTCTTTTTAACCCTCTTTCCTTTCTGGCCACCATAAAACAAGCAGCTTTCCTCTTCCATGTGCTTTTTCCATGATAGGCTGCTTATAACCACTAGCCCATTCCATTCTGGACTGAATCCTCTGAAACCATAAGGCAAAGGCAAAATGCATTTTTCTTTCTTCAAATTTTTTAGCTAGTTTTTCTTTTTGTCACAGAGATGGAAAGTCAAAACACAGATGTGTTAAGAATTATATATCTTTTTTTTGAGACAGGGTCTCGTTTTGTAGTTCAGGCTGGCCCTGAGCTTGCTATGTAGCCCAGGCAAGCCTCGAACTCAGAAATCCTCCTGCCTCTGCCTCCCGAGTGCTGGGATGACAGGTGTGAGCCACCACACCCGGCAAGAATTATATATCTTAAGAACTATAGTAAAACACTAAAGAGTATCAAGATTGGAGTAGATATGGCAATACATTTTTTTTTTGAGACAGGGTCTTGCTTTGTAGTCCAGGCTGGCCCTGAGATCACTATGTAGCCCAGGCAAGCCTCGAACTCAGCAATCCTCCTGTCTCTGCCTCCCAAGTGCTGGGATTACAGGCGTGAGCCACCACATCCACCTAGCAATACATTTTTAAAAGTGTGTCGGACCCAAGTGTGGCAGTACATACTTGTGATCTCAGAACCCTGGGATACTGAGGCAGAAGGACTCCAAGTTTGAACCCACACTGTGAAACCCTGTCTCAAAATAAAACTTTAAAAAGCAGGCTAAAGGTATAGCTTAGTGTAAAGACATTGATTTCTACCCTCAATATTTCAAAGAAAAAAAACTAAAAAATCATCCCCTGGAACCCTGTGAGCAAGGACAGGAAGTGGAAGTGGAAGGAAACTGTGAAAAGGTCAGCTCAGTGTCCAGGTGAGATATAGGTAAGAGTGAGGGGAGCCTTGGAGAGCAAGGGTGGGATGCAAGCAGAGCAGTCAGATAGTAAGAAACATTTGCCAAGATTTGTTTCTTCCGCACTTAAAATCGTACTACTTCTCAGAACCACTCAAGGCAAGCTAGCAACTGGTGATCAGTGTGTAAAGACTTTCAAGAATCACATTAGGCTTCTACCCCCGACCACACTATGCCTTCTCATGCCTCCACTAAATCTCATGCTCCTTCTACTGGTCTAGTCTATCCTTACTTTTTCCTACATATGCTTTATTTCCCTTTACCAAGGTATCAAGATAGGTACTGTCTCCCCTGGAAATGTCTTTCTTGATTCTCAGGGCCCACCCAGCCATCCCCTGGATCCCCTGTCTTGTGTGTTTCTCCTCTACTTGCACTGAAGTATTATCATGGGTTTTAACTACCTGCTCAACTCCCTGCCCTGGAAACTCTCCCATTTAATACACAGTGCTCATTACATACATGTTGGTTTTATACTACTGTCGGCTACACCAGTAAACTAGTAAATGGGATATCATTTCATCATGGAAGGGGCCTTTGTGAAATTGATGATACGTTTTCTTCTTATACAGACTTCGCTTAACACAGATTAACGCTGAGCACAAGGTCATCACATCACAACAGTCACAGTTAAAGGATATTAAAATTCTACATATATTGGCCAGTCAAACACACTCATTTACTGGGTGAGCAGACTGAGTCTCAGAGAAGTATAAGGACTATGGCTTGTGATAATAAATGCCACATTAAAATCTCAGTGCCCTGACTCTTTTCTGAGATATTTGAAATGTTTCTTGAAGTATAATTTCTATGCATGTAGAGATATACACACAAAACACTCATCTAAAGCTCAATGAATTATTGCAAAATAAATATACTTTTGTGACCAAAATGTAGAATCAACTTTGCTCAGGCCTCAGGAAATCACTCCTTCCTTTCTTATTCCTGAAAGTAATTGAGATCTTAAGGGCTAACAACAGATCAAATTGTTTTAGTCAAATCTTTTATTTCAGGAAACTTCATATATACATACATATATGTATATATACATACACACATGTACTTTTATATACATATAAATAGATACATACATATATGTATATATACATGCATACCTACATGTACATATATGTATCTGTCACCAAGCCTCAACACCTACTGAGCATGTACAAGTATTGTTTATCCTCGTATCCAATCTCATACAAAAATGTAAAAAATAAAATGAGAGAAGGGGTTGAGAATGAACTGAAGTATCCCTAACTCCTAGTCAAGTCCCAAAGAAAGGCTGCATCCAGTGGGTCAGAGTCATATTTTCTGCAACTGTTGACATGCCTTGAACTCTTTGCTCCAGGACCACGGGGGTCTAAATATTGTTGCTTGCTTCAGTGTTTGTGTCTCTTTCATAACCTTTCTGCCTCCTCTCATGGTGTCAGCGCTTACTTCTTACAGTTCTCAAACTAGCAATCCCTATCTTTCTATGCTATGCTGAGAAGACAGACAGCACTTCTAGCTTTCCAAAGCATCACAGAACACTTAGGTCTCTATTATTATTGGTACTTTACTACTGTTTCTCCTTCCATTGAACTAAATATAAAATCTATTTCATTCTCCTTTTTTGTACTGAATGCACAGCACAAAGTCAGATATGCTCAGGCTCAGTGTACTGAAAAATTATCTAGGTCATTAAACACCATGTAAAACAAGCATCATTAGGTTTATGGAAAATTATAAACTCCAGCTCATGGACTTCATGAAGCCTATTTTTCTGTGTTTCTTTGCTCATTCCTGAATTACTGAGCTTAGGTCTTATATACATGCCACTTTTGGACTTAGTATTTCAGAAGGAACCTGTATCCCTCTGAAATAATAGAAACTGTTCCTATACCCAGAGACTGAGTCTGTCTTCACATTTTCTTTTCTTCAGCTAATTGAGGCATAAGAAGCTGAAGGGGGTAAATATCAAAGACTAGAATTTAAGATATATGAAAGCAGAAGTCTCAGCAATTAAAGTTTAGGGCCTTTACCTTTGGTCTGCCCTGAGAGACTGTTTCCACCTTCCTGGTGAGCTAGCCCTGCGTGGCTGCAGGTAGAAGGGTCTAGGAAGGGAAGCTACCTCACTTCACAACTATAGACAATTGATTTATGGATGGATACATAACTCAGCCTCCACCAACTAGGATCTTTTCCCAGGACTTTCAGAAACAGGGCCAAAGAAAGAGATCCATCTCCTTCCTGACAAAGCTTTGTATTATAGGGTCAGCATCTGTCTCCTTCCATGCAAAGAAAACAACCACTTACAAAAAAGAAGAAAGAAAACCAGAATGAAGATGTACAGAGACAAGAGGTCCTGGGGGACCTCAAACACCACCAGTACCCTACTGTGGAAAATGACTGCAGAACCTCAAAGTCACCCCAGGGCTGCTCTCCTGTAGCCCCACATGTGTATAACCAGAGAATTTCTAATGAGAAAACACATACGATCTAGGGAAACCCATGGAGAACAATCCCTGATGTGTCAATAAAGTAAAACTAAGAAATCCACTGCCATTAAACCGAAACCCACACAAGCTCTCCGGGAGTGTGAAACAAGGGAGAGTACAATGCTCTTCCTCCTAGGCCTGTTCACAGCTCTCAGAAACCACAAACCGTTCCAGAAAGGCACATGTCAACGTGTCAGTCCACTGGCGGGAGAACTTCCCACGGGTACAGCTTCCAATTAAAGCACTATCATTAGCAGATTACCCTCTTGCTCTGGGGAATACTCAAGGACAGTTTACAGTGGGAATAAAAGGCTATCAGGGGAATCATGGAGGAAATATTAGCTAGAGGATTAGAAACCAACCTAGTTTTTCTTTTCTTTTTATTAGCAAGTGCTTTTGGTATTTTATTAATTAAGTTTACCTGTACAATTTAGATATACATAATGATCACGTTTATCATATGGAATTTGTACCTGTGCATGGTATATTTTAATTCTTATTTTTTCCCATTCTCTTCCCCTCCCTTTAACTCATTTCCCCCTTCTTGTTTACAAAAGCTTTGTTTTCTTATCTTTATTTTTCTTGTTTTTCCTCTTTTTTCCTTTCTTTCCTTTCCCTTCTCCCCTTCTAGTGCCTCTTTCCATTGGAATATTTTCTTCCTGTTTCATGTTATCTATTTTACATTTTGGTCCATTTTTTTATACTTTCTCACACTAGAGAAACAATGCAATATTTACATACGTGTGTCTGACTTGAGTATAGTTTTAAGGTGCATCCTTTTACCTAGAAATGTCTCCAGTTTAACCTTTTTCGTGTCTAAGTAGTACTCTATTGTGTTAAAAAATTCAGTATCTTCTTCATCCATTCATAAATTGTTGGACACTTGGTTAGCTCTTACAAACTGTTCTGCAATGAACACAGATGCACATTAATAGCTGTGTTATGATGCTTTTAATTCTTACAGGAAGATACCCAGATAGGGAACAGCTAGATCAAGTGGAATCTCTACTCCTAGTTTTTTGAGGAATCTCCACAATTATTCCACAATGATTGCTCCAATCTACATTCCCACCAACAGTGGAGAAGGGGCCTGTTACCACCACCCCCCAGGCCATGAAAGAATTGTTATTGGTTTATTTCTTGATAATATCCATTTTTTCTAGAGTGAGATGAAACCTCAGCATTGCTTTAATTTGCATCTTGTGAATGACAAATAATGTTGAATCTTTTTCACATATTTACTTGCAGTTTGAAATTCTTCATCTGAGAAGTATGTATTCATCTCCGATGTCCATTTTTGGATTGGGTCATTAAATTTGGGGGTGTTGTTCTTTTCAGCCCTTTATATATTCTTTTCTCTCAGGAACAGCTGGAAGAATATTTTTTGTTGGTTGTCTCTTTGGTGGTGATATTTTTGCTGTGCCAAAGATTTTTAATAAGATGAAATTCCAGTTGATTCTTTGTAATTTTCCTGATAGGGGTTTTGTGCATAAAGTCATTACCTACACCTATGTTTTAAGAATTCTACCCATTCTCTCTTTCAGCAGGTTTAGTGTTCTTGTTTTAATATTTAGACTTTTAATCCATTTTGATTTTAGTTGAGTGCATGGTGAGAGCCATGGGTCTAGTTTTTGTCTTTGGCATGAGGAAAGCAGGTTTTTCCAGCACCATTTATTAAAGAAGCTATTTTTCTTCAAGTGAAGGTGTTTGGATTCTTTGGCAAACACAAGGGGGCTGAGTGTTATTTGGAGATGCTTCTGTATCTTTTCATCTTTTCCACTGATCTTCTTTCCCTTTATTTGGTTGTAAGAAAGGCAGTTTCTTTCCCCACTCTGCACAGTTGAGGCCCTACCAGTATCAGCACAGACACAGTGATCTCTATGCGAATCCCCTATGGTCTTCGTAATCAAGCAAGCCTTGTGCATCTGGACTTGCATAGTCCAGGGTTACCAGAGTGCAGACTCTAGGTCTGAGCACATGCTTTATGTCTTGGTCCCAACACTTGATCCTGTAATATAATCTGAAGACCCAGTTTCTGAAGATGGGGCTTTGTGGTACTAATATGCTTGACCTTGAAAGCCACAGAGGTCCCACTCCAGTCACTGGGAGCTGGGTACACATGTCTCTGTAATCCCAGCTATCCTTTGTTGGTATCTACTGAGATAGGTTAAGTCAACGTCTCTATTTCTTTCATCTGCAGCTATTAATCCTTGAAGTGCAACATGAAATACTACTGGAAGGATTCAGCCAGGCAAATTGCAATGTAGATTCCTGAAGGAAGGCCTGGCTGAGACTTCCAATCTCATGAGGGGTGAGAAGCTTTAGTACTGTGCAGTAAGTGTGAATTCCAGCAACTCAGTTTGTTTCCATCAATATTTCCTCTTTAATGCCAGGGCTGTGTTGGGTCTCTAGGGGATACTCTGATGTCTCAGTATTATATGTGAGTAAGGGTGTTTAGGGGGATGACATCGCCAGTACAGATGCTGTCTTATGACAGACTGATCTCACTCCTTCTCTCTAACACAGGCCTATGACAGTGGCTGCTGAGGTCATTGAGAGTTTTATCTTTAATTCTTGGCTTTACCTAGAGAGAGGATGGAGATGTGACTTCTGTGATATTGTTGGTTTTAGATGCCCAATGTTTATTTCTGATTAGAAATTACCTAACCTCATTCTGAAAGATCAAAGTGGAGATGGAGAATAAAAAGCACCTTGTTATTCGTTGTTCTTGGTATTTCACATGTTTTTCCAGTCTAGAGCCACAAAACGAAATGTCACCAATTAACAGATTGGTCTACTCCATGAACCCTCATCCACTTCTGCGTTATCAGTCCACCTATATCTCTTATATTTTTCACCCATTTTGTTCTGTCACTGTCCTTATGCTGGCTTTGGTAAGGTCCAGAGTGGGCCCTAGGATTTGTTCAACACATCTTCATTTTGCCTCCACCCACCTCCACTATTATGCAAAGAAATGTGAAAGAAATGGTGAAAGAAATGTTTGGTTGCCCAGCCCACACATCTAAGACCTCACTATAGCTCAAAGATTTAATTGTATTTGCTTAAGTTACCTGTAGCTAATGGAAGCAGAGCCCAGATACACCTCACATGTCTGTTCAGAAGTATCCATGTCTCAGCTCCTTGGTCCATGAGCTCCCATCCAATTTGGACTGGAGAACCTCTTCCTTGGATGAATGGTGGCAGGACACCTAGTTCCTTAGAAGAAAAGCTCATCCCTGCTTTCAGGATAGGATTACGTTTCATTATTTCTATGATCCAAAATCTGGCTAATCTGTTCTTCTCCATAGTCACCAGGTTACTCCTCTTTTGTTTCATCTCCTCTCTTCCCAATCATTTCAGATTCTTTTACTTGTACCTGCTGAGATACAGCCAGAGTACTAAGAGGTCCAAACAAACTGGGCACATAATACTATAACAATAACAGTGACAGTTACCTATTCAGCACTTCCTACATAACAGATACTGCCCTACTCCCTGTCCTATTGTATGAGAAGTGGTATACTGAAGAATTGGCTGGGACAGTGAAGGAGGAGACTCATGAAAGAGAGAAGTAAAAAAAGCCTGAGAAGGAAATCACATTTTCCTCAAGTCTAAAGAAGAGCATGTGTTAGATATACACAGTTGAATATTACTTAGCTCTAAAGAAGAATGAAATCATGTCATTTGGAGAATGGATGAAACATGAACAAAATGCTAAGTGGAATAAGTCAGACACAGAGAATTAAATATTGTATGGTTTCTCCTATGAGAGAAGCCTAAAATATAAATTAATAAATGATTAAATTAAAAGAGAAATGGTAAGAAAGAGGAAAGCAGACATTTTGAAAATGGGAAAAAAGATCAGGAAGGTGAAGTTAAGGAACAGGGGCAAAAAGGATTGAAAATGATTAGTATATGTTATACAGAAGTACCCATTTCCAAAAACAAGCATCAATATTATATACATTGAAAATATACACCAATAAAAGAAAGAGAAAAGAAATGAGAGATTTATGGATTTAGAGTTAAAAAAAGAGAGTTATGCTGGAGATTTAGCATAATGGTTTCAACTCCTGCCCCACAAATGCAGGGCCCTGCATTCAATCCTTTACACCAAAAATAAAAATAAAAAGAGAGTTGAAGAATTAGAATCACGATGTTTGGGGAAAAAACCTTCAGGAAGCAAGAGCTGTTCTTTAAAAGAACAGGCTAAGGGAAAGTGGTAGGGGAAAGTAATGAGGTGAAAGAATAAATATGGTTTAAAAAGAAAAAGAAAGCAGGGCCGGAGATTTAGCTCAGTGGTTCTGGTGCCTGCCTCACAAGCGCAAAGTCCTGAGTTCAATCCCCAGTACCCACATTCAGTGCCAGGTGTGGTGGTTCACGCCTGTAATCCCGGCACTCAGGAGGCAGAAACAGGAGGATCGCTGAGTTTGAGGCGTGCCTGGGCTACATAGTGAGCTCAGAGCCAGCCTGAACTATAAAGTGAGAGCCTGTCTCAAAGAAAATAAAAATAAAAAAAGGAAAACAAAACATATGTATATAGGGGGTAGGGGTTGAAGGGTGGGTAGGGATATGGGTAAAATTAGAATTAACTTGTGTCATATACTGGTACGAATTTCCCAATGCTGAGTGTGATTATGAGCTGTATATAAAATGTACCAATAAATAATTCAATAAAAAAAGAGAACAGGCTGAGTTTCTCATCACACAAGCTCTACATCTTGAGTAAGCTTGGTGGGATGTTTTTGTGACAAGAGTGTGGCAAACAATGTGGTTACCATATTGGGATCCCACTGCAAGCACCCATGACTCCCTGCCTTGATGCTTTATGCTCTACAGGAGAGGAGGCTTGAAGTTCCTGGGTGTTAGTGACTCTGAGAGTACTTTCAGCAATGATGAATGGAAGATGAAGGACAAATATTCTAGTTCCTCATCCATTCCTGACATTAATTATAAGGTATATTCTTCTACAGTACTCATGTACAAGAACCACTTAGCTAACACACCTATCCCATCTCCATTCCTTAACAGGTGCTTCTTAAGAGCTCCTCCCATGTAAACTATTTGTATCCAATTCACAGGGATGAACCCCTGCTTGGTCGAGAAATCAAAGAATCTTAGTACCAAGTAGCATTTTATGTGGATGACTTTGTCATCCTTCCCACTCTGGGATATTATAATTGCATTTCATTTTGTTAGATTTGACCTTATACAGAACACATCAATTCTATTCAATAATTGATAAATTCTGAATTCTGTGTAGAAAGAGTCAGCAACTGGCATAAACTGTAGAACATGCTAAAAACTGATCATGTCAGAGATAGAGCACTGGGCAGCAAACCCGTGAAAAGGGTAAAGAGGAAGACAAGCAGGGCAATGCCTGGTGAGCACCCCAGGACAGAGATACGGTTACTGGGGGGAAGAGAAAAGTACTGTAAAGATCAAATTTTGCTTTCTCTTCCACTTTGGTGAGAGCCATCTCTGAATTTTGCCCTCCATTTGGCTAGGTTTATGAAACTGAGAATTAATAAAACCACTTTTATTTCTTTAAATAGCCATTATGAAAAGCTTTCTAGAGTCATATCTAATGTACTTTTTCAATTGCAGTTTTGCAAACGATCTCCAAGGTCAGGATGAGCAAATGGCCAATTAGCTATAGAAGAAAGGACCTAGAAGCACACAGAGCTTTTCAGCATTTTAGAGACAAGCCAAGTGCCATTGGAGAAACCTGTATTTAACTTGTGGAATATTAAAACCATCACTGCTCAGCTGCACAGAAATCGCTTTCTGAATATTTTCCCCAAATTTCCCCCTTGAATCATATTATTTCAGTTCAGCCTCAAAGTTCCTCCATTCAAAAGTGTATTACCATTCTGAAAATGCACTGATGGCATTTTTATACCAGACTATGGAATAATGTGTAATGATGAAAAAAGAAAAGAAGAGAAAAAAATCACAAGCTTCTCTGTAGCCAATCAGCCAAACAAAACTTAGATATAAATCAAGCTTCATAGAAATTGCAGGTTCCCCTCAAGTTTATGAGTACATTATAGAATCATGCTGTCTTACATTTAACCTTGTCTAGCTTGGGACAAGAGTATCTTTATCACAAGAGTAGTAACAACAATAGTAAGATAACTGGCATGCACAGTCATATCTTCAGTTTCAGAGGAGGACACAAGTCAGAGCAAAGACATCTTGGAGAGGTAATTTACAAGACAGGTATGGGTAGTGGGTCTGGACTGGAACCCTGATTCCATAGTTTACTAGCTGTTTGAGTTGCTACCTTTATCCATAAAATCAGGAAACTATACCTCCTGTCTCTCTGGCTCATGGTGTTGCTTTAGCTGCCTATGTGGGTTTTCATTAGCATGGCATTTCTATGAGTCTTCAGAATTACATAAAAAAGTAGATACTCTTCAAAGGAATGTGGGAAACTGAGGCACATGAAGATTATGATGAGGCAGAGATGGAGAATGAGCGAGCAGTAAACTAAGAAAGGAGTTTCTTAGGAAGTGTGCATCACTTTCTTTTGAAGGAAATTAAGAATTAAAAATACTGATATGAGAGTCTAAAGCTTACCATATAAGGAAAGAGTGACTTTCTGCTAGAAGCAAAACATGCCCTTAGCAGCCCCTGAACTTTTTTATCTGAAATGCTTATGCAAATAAATGCTTCACCCTAAATTATCAAGGTATTGGATTGTATATGCATCAGTGAAAGAAAGACAGTCAAAATTATGTGCATATCCATGTCTTTGGAAAACACAAAAGAAATGGACAGATGTGGGGCCCGTAGTTCTTGGGTAAGATATTCATGTGATGCTGGAGTCCAGAGAGACTCCCTGGACATGCAACTCCACATTTTCTAAGAAAGATATAAAGCAAATGAACCTGAGAACTGCCATTGTGGAAGAAATCTGTTTCCCCCAAATTTCTTTGCAAAGTCATTTAAAAGAGGTAAAACTGAAGTTGGAGGCTGAGTTTAGGGTTCTCAAACTTCCCATCCTGAGTATTTAATAAGTCAGGGGTTCAGTGATTATTTTTACTACATGAATAAGAAAATTTATAGTAAAGGAGGTAAAGTGAACATTGTGGAAACCACTACTAGTTGGTAGTGAAATCTGACATACACCCAACCCTTCTAGTAGCTCATACAGTGCTGCCTCATTAGCCCCCAGTCCATACTTCTGTGACCCTCTCTCCCAACATACATGCTGTGGTGCCTGTTACCAATGTGTTCTTATCTAGAATATTGAAAGATTTTGATCTTCTGGTATGAACCCAAGATTACATTGACACCATGTGGACGAATAGAAATGCTCTTTTCAAATATTCTAACACTGGGGAATAGTATTCAGAAGTAATTCTTTTCCAAACAAACTTCATGTACCGTTTAATTATTTAGGATTCTGATAATGTCAGGTGTCTGTTCTGTGTTTCTCTGTACTCTGTCATCTTCAAGGTCACCTTGCTCCTCAACCTGGCTCTCATCACATTGACAGACATGGGTATCATCAGCAACAAACTTATTCTTCTACTCTTTCATCAATTCATGGTGAGTTTCTTCCACAAATTATGCCATCAAACATCTGCTATTGACTCGCCTGGCCAATTAAGAGTCCTGGACTCACTACTGTGGCTTTCACACCCTGTAATTCCACATACAGAAGATGTTAAACTACCCTTTAGCTGAGAGTCGACAAGGGATGGCTTGCCAAAAGAAATGTAGGTCAGGGATGCTGGGTTAAAAAAGGAAAATGAATGAATGAGAATAGTCCAAAAGAGAGCATCAAGGTCACCCCAAGACAGCAACTGTAGGAAGAAGCTGCCAATCCCTAGATGGGGAGCACAGGGAGGATGCTATGGTGACCACAGCTTACAGCTTGAAAGATGGGATCACTCGGATGGACACCAAGCCTTAGGGCGGGGCGAAGGAAGCAGCAGCAGCAGGAGCAGCAACAGCAGCAGCACTGTAGTGTTTCCGGTGCTAGTGCTTCCTAAGGGAAAGAATGAGGCTGGTTCCGAGATTGCAGAGAAAAGCAGGAACAATTTCTGTCACTGGGGTGTAGAATTTTTAATGGATGATATAAGCAGAGGCAGGAAGGAAACAAAAGTAACAAGTTCTCGCTCAGCCCTGCAGTCTAGGCTGCATGCTCCATCAACAGAACAGAGACTGATGAGGAGGAGGACCGTGGTGTGCTGCTCCAGTCGAAGCAGCACGAAGCAGAATATAAAAGGGTAGTTGACAGCTGAGAGCTAATAGCTCAATAACCAGCACAGCGTCCAAATGAAGCCAAATTAATATTAATGCCTACATTTTTGCTAACTCATAGGACTCGCTGTCAAGGAAGCTGTATCTTTCCTCTGCCTACATTCACGGTCAGGACCATGAAATAGGAAATTCCAACATCTAAGAAGATCGCAAAAGAAAATCTTCTTTGAGACTTCTTCCCCGTGCTTTCAGATCACGTCACAGCTCAGTCTTGGAACTGTTCAGTCTGGCCTGCTGGGGGGGGGGGTGACATGTGTCCCCCTTCTTCAGGTCACCAGGGAAAGAAGACTGACTGCTCTCTGGACACTCTGTCTATGTCTCTCTGGAAGGTGAGTACTCAAGTCTCAGGTCCAGACACATTCCTCAATCCCATACGCCCACATAAATGTGCTGTCCTGAGTCTCCCAAATACTTATGTGTATATTTCAATTTGCTCACAACCTGCAGAGGACAGAAGCGTGTGTAATCATCTCCCGAGCCTCTGACATCAACTTACATAAAAGTGGAAAATATCTGTGTTACTGGTACCCAGCTTCAATCTGCTCATTACTCCTGTGAGGGGCTTGGAGCTATACGTCCTGTCTCTCCTCTCATAGCTGGGTGCTACATCGCAGGGACCCCAGAGGCATTTTTCTTGCCTTTCTTGAGAACATGGGTCCTTCCAGGATGCCGTTCCCCAATATTCCAGGCAGCACCTGGGCTTTTATTTCTCCCATATCAGGAATATTTGGATACAGTCATCACTCCATCTGTGTAGGCATCATGGGAACTTTCCTACCCAACTCTAACTCATACAGCCTGTGAGTCCTGTCTCACAAAGCCCCCAGTCAAGTCCTGGTCTCAGCATAGTTGGGAAAAGAACAAACATCCAACTGTTCTCACCATGGGCAAACACAGAACGTCACCTGTCTGACTTCTGGAGATGGAACCAGAACCTATTTTTTTATGGACCCCTCCTCCTTCCTATCTGTCCGTTTATGCAAACTGGTGCCTGGACAAAGGATGGGATTAGTGACCCTTACACTTCAAAGTCATGATGAAGTTCTGAATTCATGTTTAGGTTCAACTGAGTCATGAGCTCCTTGTTTTGAAACATTTTATTTTTACTCCAGATTGTTCCCGTTACAAGTGCTAAGAGTTCAACTCAAACTTAGACAGTGAAAGGGAGCTATCCACTTGTGAAACTGCTATTGAAGCTAAAACATTAATATGGATTTTTTTGTTCTAGCCCTTCTATAAATCGGAGTGCTTTTGTGCATATATGTTTGAAAAGGGGCAGAGTGGCTTGGCCAAATTGCAAAGGAACTCACTTGTTCATTTTTATGGGCTCCTGTCGTACTCTTGATGGTGGGCTGGCAAACAAACCCAAACTCAGCTCCACAGCAACACTTTGATCTCAGTAAGTCCCATCTGAATTTGATCTCTGCCTTGCTTTGCCTGAAACTGCTTTCCCATTGATCAGACCCAACCTATGGTGGCAAAAATGTTATCAAAAGCTTCAGGCTTAAATTCCTATCAACTCAGCAACTCTAACAAAACAAAACAAAATAAAAAACTCCATAAACAAAAGTTCCAAAAAAAATCCAAGACTGAATACAATTGGACACTTTGAGTCACACAGGTATCTCTGAATAAATAGCCACTGTGGCCAGGAGATAGAAGAGGGTCATTAGCCAGCTCCGGTTCCTGCCCTATTCTGGGAGCCAGAGATGGCCAGGGTCAACCAAGAAGAAGCTCAGAACGCACTGTGGGATAGGGAAGGTCTGAAAGAAAATAGGAGGAAGAATGTTACGAGCAGGAGAATAAATGGAAGACAGGTTAGGAAAAAAAACTCTCCCTCAAAAAGACTTACCCTCTTGGCTTCCCTTTTATGTCATATATTTATGTTGTAGTTACTTCTTTTATACTATAACATGTAAACGTCTTTCTGTCCCCAAACCACTTTCTACAAGGCATGTATATAGTAGAGATGGAATAAATGCCAGCTGATTGTGTGATTAGAGGCCTTTGGTGTCTATTATCCTATAAGAAATCAAATCTGTTTTTCAGAATTCAAAAATATATACAGAGATCTATGTCTGAGTGCAAATGGGACAGCTGACTCCTTAAATTCCTAGAAAATGTCTGTGCTGAAAGACTTTTAAGTATTAAACCTAGGTGTGGTAGCACACGCCTGTGAGCCCAGAATTTTGAGAGACTCAGGTAGGAGGATTTAGAGTTTGACCCAGTATGGGCAACTCAATGACTTAGCAAGACTTGGTCTCAAAAATAAAATAATAATGATAATAATAAATAAATAAAACAGGCTAGGGACATAGCTCAGTGAGAAGAGCCTGGATTTAATTTCCAGTGCCACAGGAAAAAACCAAATAAGTACTTATCTAAAAGCTCAGCCTGAAAAATGACTTAACATTGGATGGTTTTTTTGGGAGATGATCTCAGAGAGCAAGCAGTATACGATCCAGGAGAGCAAGGGAAAGGAAGAACAAGGGCTGGAAGGATGCAGTATCTGAGTCAATGGTTAGCGGAGGGGTCACATGCCCTCTGGGGCATCCTGAGAAACAGAATGCGCCTCCCAATGTCACCTCAGGAGGGGAAGTGGAGCCACTCACCCTGCTTCCCATCCTTCACTGCTAAGGACTGTTTGGGGCAGCCACTCCCCACCCCCTCTCTGGGCTGTAGTGTCAGGGAAGTCCCGGGTCAGAAAGGAGAGATGCACAGTGAGCAAAGTGGTCAGGAGGCGAGTCTGAGCTTACGTGGAGCCGTCTGCCAAGCCCTGGCTCTGACTAGAAGACTGGTGAGACGTGGACGGAGCTCTCAGGCGTCTGCCATATGATGTGCCTGGAGGGCTTTTTCTTTTATCCGGTCCCTGTAGGACCCTGATTCAGTTCAGACAGTTAAAGGCAGCTGGACCAAGTCTCCACTCTTAGTGAAGTTATTTGGTTACCTGGAAAATTCCAGCACTTCTGGTCTTTCACTACTATATCTCTCTCTCTCCCCAAAACAAACAGACTTTTCAAAACATCTGAGGACAGCTCAGCATTCCACCCACACCCCACTTGAGGCGCTCTGAGATGGAGCAGGCCCTGGCCCTGTGTGGGAAAGACTCAATCATAGCACCATTCCCTGGGTGGTCTCTGCATAGAGGCTTTATGCAGAAGCTGTGTGAAAGGTAAAAAATAAAAATGACTTTCTCTGGGCTTGTCCACTCATCTCTGGGTGTGAGGCAATAACGTACCAAAGTGAAACAGGGCTGGTGGCTACAACCCTAGAAAATTGACCTCAATCAAACTGGAAAATACATTTTCTCCAACCAAAGCCATGAGGTTCCCTTCTCTGATGACAAAAGCTTGACAAATCTGTATTTCAATTGCTTTCAATCAGTCTCTTTGAGCTCTTTCAGATCCTTCACATGACTTTCTATCAGCCTATCTCCAGGGGACTGGCAGCTTGTTACATAGGAAAGACGAATTGAGCAATCCTGGCCAGAATGACCAAAATCATGGGACTTGCCAGGGGACACACACCCATCTTCTCAAGGGCCCACTGGATTAGTCCACATGGGCTGTTAAGTAGTGAAATGATTATAAGCACAAAGCCTGCTGGCTTTAATCAATGGTCAACAGCAGCATGTCATCCCTAGGCCTAGCTGGTAACGTTCATGCTAAAATAATAAATGTGGTGAGATGTCTCTTCCTGTAAGATTGAGTAATTCTGTTTTAGGAAAAGAAGCTGAAGAGTTGCCAGGCTGGATGCTCAGGGTAGAGCCTTTTTCCTATGCTTGGTACATGATTATCAACAGACCTGTTCATCTTAAATAAGTTCCCTAATAAAATCCCATTCTTTCCACACTTTCTTCTTATCCAGAGTTCTCTTCTCTGAGCAGGGATTCATACACGTATTATGTTAAGACAGGCTCTTGAGGACTCCTCAACAGAGGAGAGTGGGGGATCAAGTCAGGAGTGAGGAATCTAAGAAATAGATCTTTTGGGGAAAAGAGAAAATAGATACCAGACATATACAAAACATACCACTCACTGCCTTTCTCCTTTATACCTTAAAGTCTTATTTTCACATCCATTCTTCAGATATCTTTTCTTCACAATCTTAAGAATGACCACAAAATCACTTTAGATAATGTGCTCCCTACCTTCCCCTACACTCTGCAGTCCAGCAAGATCTGTTTCTGTTCACTGCCCATATACAATCAGTAATTCTATACTGCCTGAGTTCCTTCAGACCCTATGAAGTCCTTCAGACCCTATCTCAGGGTCTGAAAGAGACCCTGAGATAGGAGTTTTATTACCAGTAGGTTATTTGCAAGATAGTCTCAAGCAGTTTCAGAGAGGGAGGTTTGGAGTGGGAGGATATGAAGAGAAGGCAGTCAACACAGAGTATATTGTTGAGAAGGTGCTGCTAAGGCCACTGAGGTTTGGTCCCTCCATGGAGCTTTTTCTAATCATATGACTTAGTGCTAGATCTTCACCACCCAAAGGGGAAGGATCCAATGTACTTACCATTACTGCCAAGTTGCTTCCAAGGTGTCAGTATCCTGGAACTCCCAACGTGCCCTGCCTGTGACACACACACACACACACACACACACACACACACACACACACACACGAGAGTCTCCAAGCATTGGACAGTCATAAGTATATAGAAAGGCATCAGGGATCTAAAAGGGAAACACCAAGGGTCTACAATGGGCCTCTGACAGGAACTTCAGTGTGCAGGTCTGTCTTCATATTACCTTCCCACCCTTGGGGTCATGAACTTTGTGCCTGTCTCTCTGATCCTCCCTCAAAATATCTAATTCACAGAAGATACTAACAGAAACTTTAAAGAAGAAACAGAAGTTGTAGCATGAAGGCACTCTTAACCAAAAGAATTAAAATATATCTTCTTTGGCAAGAAAATAGATCCAGGAAATTCACCAGTTCACGTGAATATAAAGGAGATGGGAACAAGGTTGCCAGGGCCAGGTATGTAAATTGTTGTAAGGGAAAAAACAACTGTTTGGTCTTTTTTTTTTTTTTTTTTTTTTGCTGCACTGTATTTTCTACTGCTTACATTCCAGCATGAGGTGATAAACCTCCAGGCAAAGATATCCAGGAAATGACAAAAGCCATCCTTCATCCTCAAAGGACCAGGAATAGGCATGACTCCAACATTTTGGGCTCTGTCTCTGTCCACTCTTTGCTAGGCTCCTGCCCTTCTCCCAAAACATTGCTAAAATCCAGATATCTGCCAAGGTTGGAGAAGAGGAGCTTCCATGCCTTGTGGGTGGAAAGAGGGAATAAGTGGAGTATGAGCTAAAGGGTCAACTGGGACTTTCATTAAAGTGTAGATTTCAATTCAACTGGTTGAGGTATCATCTAAGACCCTGTATTTATGAGAAAATTCAGATGTTAACCACAGTACTAGTTCATGAGTTACCAAAAGTAGCAAGGTTCTCATACCTGAGCTGGTGCAGTTTGACGGAGATAAACCCGTCATCAGAGATTGCAACTAGAGTAGATTGACTACTCTTTCTTTTTTTTTTTTTTTTGCCATATGCATTCGTTTATTATTTGCTGACTGTCAGGGACTGTTCTAGGCCCTGAATATGCCAGAAAGCAAAGCAAAAACTCTCTAATTTGTGGAGGCATGTGGGAAACACTTAATAGACATAATTTTAAAGGAAAATAGAGTAGCTCCTTTGTATCTGTAAGTTTTAGGACTCTGCCGACACCAAAAATCCATGAATCCTCAAGTATCTTCTAAAATGATGTGTTATTTGCATAAAACCTATGCATGCCACCCTTTCTACTTTAAATCATTTCTAGGTTACAAACTCGTACTTAGTGCTTTTAAAGCAATGTAAATGCTGTCTAAAGAGTTGACATGTCATCTACAGAATAATGGCAAAAAAAAAGTCTGTGCATGGACAGTGCAGACATGTTATTTTGACTTGATAGTACACCGTCAGGGTTCTTACAGAGAAGAGATGACCCACTTAAATCAAACCACCGGAGGAGAGTGTAATGAAGACACTATTTGTAAAAGTACATAGGGCAAAGGAAAATCCCAAAGAGAAGTGCAGCATCCCAGAGCTAGTCCAACAGCAGAAAAAGGAGAGAAGGCAGGATGCTGAGAAGAGGGCTTTTGATGGGTCCCTTGGCTGTTATCAGGGAGGCAGGGAGCCTAAGGACCCTGAAGGGGGCACCTGGCTTCACTGTCACCCTCTGACTTCCTCTGCCTTGTCCACAGTCAAATCCAACTTGAATCACGGACATCCTGCCCAGGGGAAGCTGCTGAGCCCAGGGCCTGAAGTGGTAAAGAAGAGAATATGGAGGGGCACGATGAAATGTCTGCATTTCCTAAGTGCTCGTCCACCAGTGTAAGCATTTTTGGAACAAGTTAAGGAACCAGGGCTATAGAACTCTGTAAAGGTAGAAAATATTTCAGTATCCTCAAGCCATATTCTCTTTGTTCTCACTACTTTACTTTTGTAATGAGAAAGCACACAGGAAGTAAGCGAAGGGGTGTGGCCGTGTTCCAGTGAAACCACTTACAAAACTGGACCTGCGGGTCCAGGGTGCTTTGCCAGCTACTGATGTGATTTCACTCTGCTTCTCTTGTCTGCCTTCTTTAGCTCTTCTTCTCTTCTATGCTTCCTTTCCAGACATGGCTAGTTTTTAAACATTTATTAGTACATGTTTGCTGTACATAATGATTACATTCAGTGTAGTAAGTTATACACAGAAATAATATTAACATTTTTCTCCTTGTCCTCTCCTCCTTCCCCCATTCTTCCATCTCTGATTCCCCTAATTTGCATTATTATCCCCTATTATTAACTGTTTTGTTAGCCATTTTTTATTTTTGCATGTATTTTACTTGTACTTTGAATTTTTTATTTAAGAGAAATAATACCATACTTGTATGTCTAATTCGTATAATTAAAAATCATGGTCTCATGGTGCATCCATTTTCCTACAAAAGACTCAAATTTACACTTTTTTCTGGCTGTGTAGTAGTACCCTCCTTGTGTAAATATACCACAGTTCCTTTATCTATTCACCTGTTAATGAACATATAGGTTGCTTCAAAGGTTTAACTGTTATGAGCTGTGCTGCCATAAACATAGATATGCATGCATCATGTGATATATGTCTTTAAATATTTTGGAAAAATACTACAGTGAAGATATCTGGGTCAAATGGAATTTTGATTTTTTCTTTTTTTCAAATACTGATTATCCATGTTTAATATCCATATTGATTTCCACTGTGGTTGCACTAAGTCACATTCCCACCAACAATGTAGAACGTGGCTTCCATAGGCTTGTCATTATTTGTTATTATTTGATTTATTGACCATAGCCATTCTTTCTAGAGTAAGAAAGAATCTCAGTGTTGTTTTAATTTTCTCTCCTGCCCTATGATGTCGAATACTTCTTCACATATTTACTAGCAATTTGTCCTTCCTTTTTAGTGAAGTGTCTTCATTTCAACTCATTTTCTTTT
>PVIC010006918.1:0-14010 GCA_004025085.1 Thryonomys swinderianus
GCCTTGAGTTTACATAAAGGGTAAGGCTACCAGTACTGTTCCACTTCTTTATTTTGTATTTTTTTTTTTTGAGACAGGGTCTCGCTTTTGTAGTTCAGGCTGGCCCCTGAGCTCACTATGTAGCCCAGGCAAGCCTTGAACTCAGCAATCCTCCTGCCTCTGCCTCCTGAGTACTGGGAATACAGGCTTGAGCCACCAAGCCTAGCATCTGTGGTATGAGGTACTGATTGCCAGTGGGCATACCACGCCCAGTATTGTTGTATGTGGTTACCGGGGATTGAACCAGGGACCTTGTGCTTGCGAGGCAGGCACTGGAAACACTGAGTCAAATCTCCAGCCCTATTTTGTATTTCTTGTGACAAAAATGTAGCATATTCTCTCCCCAAAACAACTGAAGAAAAAAAAAACGCACAATTTAGGTACAGAATTCTCTATCAATTTTCAAGACTACTGTTCACATTTTATATTTTTTATCACTTTGATACTTCACAAAGATAAAAAAGTCAAAACTTAATATCACATTATTGTGCCTTAATGGGATGAGTTGATGTAAAACCACTATTCTTACTATTTAAAGAATCAAATTTTAAAAAGATCAAATCAATGTGAATGAGCACTTCAGTTTACCTATTTGCATCAGAGTCTCTTCCATGCTGTTGGTGGCTGTGACCATTGCGACCGATGCTCCCAGTGGATCACTGTCAGGGAACTGAACTGGTTCTGGAACAATGCGTCGGTCATTTAAACCAAGCGGTCCAGCTAGCAATTCAAATTCTTCCTCACCTGTTAGTTTTTCATCCTCATCAACATCTAACATGTCCCAATCTTCTGGAATTTAAACAAATAAATGTATAGCACATGAACATAAATGCAACACAACTCTGCTGCCAGCGATTATTGTGAGATATGGTCTATTTAAAACGCAGAATAGCTTGAAAAATCCAAGCGCCCACACAGAATTAACTATGGCACCCTCTGCTGGTGATCTGACCAAACTGCACCCATGTGGTATAGATGAGATGAAGGGAAAGGAAGTCTGTGTAGTCAAAATTCACTATAATAATAGCAAGCGGTCATGGGATTTCGAGTAGTAAAAAAACACCATCATGGGGCCAATAAAAGAATTCTTTGGCCTGTCTGTAATCATCAGGGAAGGCTTTATTCCGGGTAGATGAGTGCTCCAGAAAAACTGATGCTCAACTTTGTACTTTTCACTTTCTACAGTTAGGATGGAAATTCAAAACATGCAATTTTTTCCTACTTTAAAAATACAGATATGCCAAAGAGAAATGTATACAACACAGCATAGCAAAGGGTGGATGTGAACTTAGATCCTTTTTCCTTTGAGTTTGAAACTAAGGCTGATGTTCTCAAACTACCTTGAATTTTCTTCTTTTGGGTAAAATTCAAGTTAATATGTACATAAATACAAACACAATGGCAAATTTTAGTAACATTAAGAGCAGAGTATATACAAAAATACATATAAAATAAAGAAGCTCTCAAAATAAACAACTACCTTCATATACACTGTCCTGCTTGCCAATGAGATCTGGAGCTTGTCCCTTGTACCTGCACCAAACATGAAGAACACTGTGTTTTTATATAAGTTAGTACTCAAAATGCAAATTAAGTCACTAGAACATTTTAAGAGGTCATTAATAAAGCAGCACCAAATTAAAAAAATGCTCCATGTTATGGGCTAGTGTGTGTATACACATGCTTATAAATCAGTGACTGCTGTATGAGACAACTCAGAGGTATTTCTGGTCACCTACAGTAACTCTTATAATGAAACCTTATTCCAGAAAGCCTTAAGGGTTTCATAGTTGACAATAAGGGCAAGAAACCTACTCACTAGAAATTAAGGATACAAAGAGATAATATTTTCATGGAAGCTCCTTTAAACAAAGTAGTCTATTTTTCATCAAGAAATTAAACCTTCCAGAAATATGGGGGAAATATCAACGAAAAAAATATTGATCATATGCCTCCTGAAGGTGAAGGCAGGGGTCCTGACTACTTATCAACAAATCAAAAATTAGCTGAACCTCCAGAGAAGCATCTGCTACTATGCCATTACTCCTGGCCTCTCAGAGATCCCGAAAGACTACCCAATCTGTGGGAAATATGAATTCCTCAACCCCCTCCATGCTTTCTGTCTCCAGTTCAGCAGTCACAGGGTGTTAGGAAAGGTCAGTAACAACTCCTCATGCAAAAAGGCCATAGTTCCCATGTCTTAAATATGAAATATTATTCAAAGGGTCTAGATGTAGACAAAATGGCAAGATACCTTTCAGAACTTGTTGCCTTAGATTTAGTCTTCAGAGCCAAGTACTTCTCCCTGCAGCTGCCACACAGCAGGTAGTACGGATTTCCACTACCACATTCACCCCCGAACCAGCCATCCACATAGGAGCCATTGCTTCGATAGCCTTGGCGGTTCGCACTGCGCCCACAGCCTGGGTGGTTTCTCTTCATGTGCTGATTGAAACTGATGACGCTGCACTCACATAATTCACACACCACCACTTCTTCCCTGTCTTCAGACTCACAAACATGCTGCACAAAATTTCACACCAAATTATTACAGCCAATTTGAATAAATTAAGAGGTAAGTAGATTTATGGTATTAAATTAACTACTTGGTATAGACACCGTAAATATTTACAACATGCTCATTAATGCTACAATCTCAAGGTACTGTCTTCTGTACTCTCTAGGTTATAATTTGAGCACCAGAGCGTTAAAAAAATGATAATCTGTACTATCTCAAAATGATTTTTTAAGAAACTCTTCAGTGAAAATAACTATCTTTTATCTGCATATAAAAATGCACACCTATTTTCTGAACATCTGAGGTTAAGTCATTAGGATTCACTTCTTAACATGGTAGAATACATTTCCTGTGATATGTATCTGTGAGATTCTTGGCACCCAACACTAAGCAATGTATATCTACAAACTCTCAGGTACCCTGTCCCTGGAGGGAAGGATTTACAAGATCTGGGCAGGCACTGGTTCCCAGAATGAAGCATTACAGTGATCTCATGGGACCTATGAGGGAGAAGAGCATGCATTCAGACAGCCACATGCGCACAGTAGCCAAGATGCTTAACTCAGCAGCATATCTTGGGGCCTGATGTCTGTTTTGCAAGCTGTCTTTGACACCACAATTAAAATAATCACAATGTAGATCTACTGTATTCATCTAGTCTAGGGAGAGAAGCAATAAAATCACACGGATACGGTAACAAGAGTGACTTTTTCTTATTAGTTTGTAGGTACCAAAGCAACCTCTACATCAAATCCCCAAATCTCAGGTACCAAAGCAATCTCTACATTAATCCCCAAAACATCTAAAGTGTTTTAGAGATTTCAATGCTGTGCAAAGCTGCTATGAGTAAGCTGTATGAACAGGAGGGCAGGGAAATAATTCAGAGCAGCCCCCGCTGCAGTCACACACACCCAGGTAGGCCAATCCAGTACCTCTGGGATCCACATTCCCAGAATATCATTGTCACTGGTCAGGTCTTGTCCAAACATAGCTTCCATTGCTTCATCATCAAGATCAATTTCCAACTCCTCATCTAAATTAAAGTCATACAACGCCCCTGGGTCTTGCTGCAAAGATATCCCTTCTCTCCGGCTTTGATTCCTGTGGGCCTGCACAGAGCGGTACAACCCCGCTCAGAACAAAACAAAAAAGGCATTTTATTTGCACGAATAACTGAGTATTTCTCCAGTCCTTAACTACCTTATGTGTAGGTAAGAACCTATCTCGGCTGGCTTATTGCATCCCAAAACCTTGAAATTATGCCTATTACCCATGTTTCCTGTCATATAAAATAGGGAAAATAGTATGAACACCTCCCTGGGCTACTGGTAATTTTAAGATACTCCATACCAACTCTTTTATGTTCATCTTGTAGAAAGACAAGTGAAGTGTTAGCTGTTATTATTCTTTCAGCTACGTTTTTTAAAAATCAGCCCCCTTTCATGTTATGGAAATTTGCACTCCGTGTTTCCTAGGGTAGTCTCCATTCCTCTCCCAGTTCTCATTACGAGTTCAGTCCTGACGTGTTTTCAGGCTTCATGATCGCATTTGGTTAAGGCAAAGCACATATCCCACTTCTGGGTTTGGAAAATATATTCCTTATAAGTTACATAGTACTCACCCAAAACAATTCTAGAAGAATTTATGAATGTATTGAGGTAATTCATTTTTGCTTATCAAGGGCCTTGCCTAGTGGTGAGGCCTGAAGGTCCACATCGTACATTAGAAAAGCTAGTGTCTAGTTTTTATGACACAGTATTCTACCACTGATAATAAATAATAATTGTTACTTCTTCAGTTATAACAGAATGAAGGTAAAGAAAACATTTAAAAAATTCTGAAAATCTGCAAATTGTGCATTTGTAGGAAACAAAATAAATGTTTCAACTTCTATAAAGTAAAATTATGAGTATGTGTAAAAAATTATATACAAATTACTTTTTCTGTTTATATGGAGACTATTATCATTAGTTTATATTTTTCATGTTGCTTTTATAGTGATTTTAAAAGTCTTTCACCAAGAAAATTACACAAAACATATAATTACCTGCTCTGGCTAGCAATGTGCGAGCTGCTAAATCAAATTTATGTCTTCTTGTTACTGCTGAGCGACCTCTAGCTGGTGGTCCACTTCCGGAAGCTGCATTCTCTGTATGATCTAGATGATCAGGGCTACAAGTTTGAAAGCAAATTTTTAAAAACTATGATTAAGTAGAAAGCCAAAGTGCAAGTGTGTTTGAGGTACTACTTACTTTCTCTAAATATCACTGTATCACTGAGAATAAAATATTTTTCCTTTTTTTGCAGTATGGGGTAATCAAACTCACAGCCTTACACTGTGAGGCAGGCGGTAGCACCACTGAGCTAAATCCTCAGCCCTACAATCCATTTTTTTTTTTTTTTTTTTTTTTTTGCTTTTTGAGACAGGGTCTCACTTTGTAGTTCAGGCTGGCCCTGAGCTCACTATGGTGCCCAGGCAAGCCGCCGCGAACTCAGCAATCCTCCTGTCTCTGCCTCCCGAGTGCTGGGATTACAGGCATGAGCCACCACGTCTGGCACTGTGGTATGCGGTGTTGATTGTTGGTGGGCATGTCTCCACGCCCAGCATTATATGTGGTTACCGGGGATCGAACTCAGGCCTTGCACTTGCGAGGCAGGCACCGGAACCACTGAGCTAACCCTCCAGCCCCCTACAATCCGTTTTTGACAAAGCTTTTTTCTTTCTTAAAGCACTTACTCTGTTAGTGAGCTACATCATTACATTACTATAAAACTCTGAAACAGGGCTAGAGATTTAGCTCAGTGGTTCTGGCGCCTGCCTCACAAGGGCAAGGTCCTGAGTTCGATCCCAGTAACCACATACAACAATGCTGGGCCTGGTGACTCATGCCCAACAGCAATCAATACCACATACCACAGTGCTGGGCGTGGTGGCTCACGCCTGTAATCCCAGCACTCTGGAGGCAGAGACAGGAGGATTGCTGAGTTTGAGGCTTGCCTCGGTTACATAGTGAGCGCAGGGCCAGCTTGAACTACAAAGCGAGACCCTGTCTCAAAAAAAAAAAAAAAAACCTCTGAAACATATCTTTTTTCTCTTATAAAGCTCCTGAGCTCTAGATACATCATATACTATGCCCTGAACAAAAATTTTATCTGACTTTGGATTCTAACAATGATATGATCTTCAGTTTACATTCAAATTCAAACGGCACTGAGGCTGGGATGTGGCTCAGTGGGCTTTGATCTCCAGCATAGGTGAGGAGATGGACAGAGAAAGGCAAGAAGATAGAAAACAAAGCAGATGCACAAAAGTTAAAGTGATTGGGATTCCTTGTCAAATGATTCATAGCAAATGCTAAAAACATACACTGAGCTTAGAAAAAACTCCTGCATACAATCCTCAGTAACCATATGACTCCACACTTAAAAGAAAAATGAAGAAAACTGAAAGTCATACAAAGCACTAAAGGAGAAAAAATTTTAAGGAGAATTTTAGGATTTCTTATATCTCATTTTAGAGTAGGCATTATCAAGGAATTATTATAATTATTTTTGAGACAGCGTCTCGCATTGTAGTTCAGGCTGGCCCTGAGCTCAGTATGTAGTTCAGAAAAGCCTCAAACTCAGCAATCATCCTGCCTCTGCCTCCCAAGTGCTGGGATTATAGGCTTGAGCCACCCAAACCAGGCATTTGTGGTAGGTGGTATTAATTGCTGATGAGCCTGTGTCACCACCACAACTGCTATTGTATGTGGTTACTGGGGATCGAACCAGGGACCTTGCACTTGCTAGAAACCACTGAGTTAAGTCTCTAGTCCAAGGAATTATTTTTATAAAAAAGAGATATACTAGATATTAAAAATTGTAGAAATAATAAAATATAAATGTTAAAAGGACAGAAAAGTCCATTTCTATCAAATGTTTTAATTAAATACAGTAAAATAAATACATTAATTAAATCAATTTCTTATCCTAATATGGACATTCTATTATATTGATCACTTATGAAATAATTTGTTAAATTTATTTTACACAAAATAAACTTGTTTTAGTTTTGTTTCCTTTTTTCAACTAAATTTTATGCATTTTCTTCTTTCCATGGAAATATTCATTCAAATCAGAACTTGCCCTGTCATTTTTACCCTTCACAGAAAGGTAGCTTTTAACTAGAATGCCCATCTTTCTTCACACCTACAGTTACCAATTTCACACCTCACCAGGGAATATCACAAAGGGAAAGAAGCCTGTAGAGGCGCCCTTCACACACGGAGCAGAGGGAAGGCGGCACCGCACCTCTCACTGAAGCCGTCCTCTGCCTCTGCAGCATCTGCTGTCGGAATGTCCCCCGGAGACTGCAAGTAACAGGGATCGTTCGACTTCCCCCCACTGCCCAGAACTGCAGCCCCGTGCCTGGCATCCGCAGTGCTGCCTGGCTGAGGGTCTTCCTCATCGTCGTGCCCGGGGTGCTCTATCATCCACATGGCGAGGATGGTGATATTCTGGGCATCGGCCTCTCCTCGAGTACCTGGACGGGAGAAAGAAGTCCGAGTCTGAATTTGGACAAAATCATTGCCTATGCTCTCAGTTTCAAAGTGTTTGCTCCAAAGCCCTTGTAAGATTTATGATCTCTTAAAATTATGTTGCTTTTCCTAAAAAAAGGTCTTCTCATAATAAAGACACTGACATGTAAAAACTTATCCTACCTGTAGCTTCCATGGCTTTGGCGATCTGCCGGAGAGAAAACCCCATCTCCAGCAAGGGGACCGCGATTGCTGGAGGGGGAGGGGAAGTTGAAAGTCTGCTGCTTGGGTCTGACAGTGCTGAGGCGAAAGAAAGACAAGAAAGGGTCTAAATTTCACTGCAGAGCACTAGTGAAACTGTGTTCTCAGAGTAAGCTTTATAAGCCTCCAATTTTAATAAAAAGTTAATAAAATCTTACTGTATTAAAATATGTTCAATGTTTAACTAGAAGATTAAACTTACGTCAGTGAAGTATAAAGGTTTTCACAAAGAAAAAGCTGCTGGTAACAAAATTAAATCTGAGGAAAAACTCTTAAAATCTTTTATTTTGAGTGATTTTCCACTTTAAAAAATTCCAAACTTACAGAAATTCACAATAATAATACAAAGAACTCTTTGTACACTATAGAGTAAATAGCAGACCTGATGCTCCGTTTTCCCTGAATATATTTATGTATAATATGTATAAATAAGGACGTCCTCGTGAATAATTGTAACACAACACACCCAAGAGACTTAAGAAGTCACCATCTCATCCAGATCCTATTCTAGTTTCACCAAATGTTCCAATCCAGGGTAATCCTTTCATTTTAGCTGTCAAATCTTTCCAGTCTCCTTCAATCATTTTGAAAATTAGATGACGGCCAGTTTTTGTATATTACCTCTCAGTAGATGTCTGTCTGATATTCCCTGGTGAATACACCCAGGGTGCCCTTTTAGATGGAGTACCATGAAAGCAATACTGTGTTCTCTTAGATGATACACAATGTCTCCATAATGGTGATGTGAACTTTGCCCACTAGTTAGGTGATATCTGTCAAGTGTCTCCGTAGTGAAGTTACTATTTTCTTTCACTTTGCAACTTAAAAGGCTTTTGTTTTGTCTTGGTATCCTTTGTTTAAGGTTTCTGAGACAGAGTCTCATTATGTAGTTCAGACTGGCCTGGAACTCACTATTGTAGATCAGGCTGCTTTCAACTCTTGGCAATCATCCTGCCTCAGCCTCTTGAGTTCTGTGATTAGAGGCTTGCAGTTTGAAACAGGAAAAAAGACGCTCAGTTAGACAGGTATAGCTCTCCTTCATTAAAATCACTGCTTTACCTCCAATGAGGACATAACACAGTGCTCACATGAGAAAGTCCATGCACTGGGAATGCTGAGAGGTTTGGACAATGCCCAACAGCACACGCACCTGTGCGGTTAGCTGGCCTTGCTGACTGGGAATCAGGAGAAGTCAGACTTTGCCTTCTTCCTACTTCATCAGAAGGGGAGGTTGGTAATGATGATATTGGAGGAGTCTGTGCCCGACGGGTGGGAAGTACAGTGGTGGTTGGGTAACTAGAGAACATTTGCCTTCAAGAAAATGACAATGGTTAACATACAAATCCAATTAGGAAGTAATACATACATTACAATCTTCTTATAGAAAAATATGCAACCTCAAATGTTATAGAGGTTAGCTAGCATTTAATGAAGGGTGGTTAAGAAATACAATTCAGTTTTAAAAGTCATTATCTCATAGGGTACTTTTACCATAAAATAATAAAACCTTTTGCTGGTTATCCTTTGCTCATCGAAACGGTAGAAGATAATGTGGCAGCTAACAAAATAGATGAAAAATCCTTGACTTTGTACAGCTTTCTTCCTAGCATCATACCACAATGATATGGGTGTTTCAGTATGTATATAGTAGTCAGAAACTAAAGGAGACTCAAAAGACAGATAACTTGTACTTACTCTAAATATAAATTCACCTTGCTAGTCATGAAATTATTCACATAAATTCAAAGCCAAGTATTATAGGCAAGTCATGGAGAGAAAACAGTCTAGTCACCCAGCACAACCAAAGAACAGTATGTGAATGATCAGCCAGATTCAGATGTGGGAAGGTAGAGAATAGCCAACCCCTTGGAAGCTGAGAAAGTCGATACTAGCCAGAGAATAATTGTCCAGGAAGATCCACTTGGATGGCTCTTAACCAAAAGAACTAGGAGCTTCCTCAGCTTCCAAAAAAGTCCCCCTTAACCATCCAATAACCAGTACTGTTCTCTACAGAGAACAGTATTTCTCTGATTTTTGTCCTGTCAAATTATGTTTGGCCAAGTGGAGACAGCTCCAGCTCTAATTAAGATCCAACAAAGAGAAGAGAAAATGAGGTTGGAGAAAAGGAGGGGGGCTAGAGGTATAGCTTAGGCTGGGCTTGCCTAGCACACATTAGGCCCTAGGTCCTCTCTGTAGTGCTGTAATGGAAGAGGGCACGGAGGGAAGGAGAGGGATGAGGAGAAGGAAGAAGAAAGGAAGAGTGCAAAGGTGCTGAATGCCTGTGGGAGCCAGGGGGCCGTGATTCTATCAATGAATCCCATGCCTGCTCTTGTCAGAACTTGAAAGAAGCAAAAGATCTTCTGTGGATGTCATGAATTCTGTAATAACCAGGTAAATTAAAAAACCTATTACAATGTCATGTCAATTCCCTTTCTTGAACAGAAGCACTTCTGAGAAAAACCAAAACAAAAACAAAAACAAAAAAAACCCCAAAAAACAAAAACTCCTATTCTTCAAATGATAGAACTAAGGAGGAGGAGATATAGCAATGGTAGCTACAAAATTAAGGGCTCCCTGCATGAAACTATGGTAGTAATTCTCAGCATGTAAGGTAAAGACACTGCATGAGAATCAGTATGGAAACAAATTAAAATACAAGCTACAGGCACCTCCAGACCACGAGAATCCAGCATGCTGGGCTGTACAGCCCCGAACTGGAGAAGAGCCCCTCTCAGGGACTCTTATGATACCAAAAGAGAAGCACAACAAAAACCACCCTTCTCCCCCTGTCACTAAGATGATTTGTTTTGGGTTTTGGATGGATTTTTTTGGTACCAGGGAGTAAAGAGAGGCAAGCGCTGAACAACTGAACTAACACCCTAGTGCTTCGGCAAGATCACTGATCGACCCAGTGACGTGAGCCTTTGAGAGCTTTCACTGAGGATAGACAGCCCGCTGTGGCACACGTGCCACTGGCTTATCACCACTGTTTCACAAAGGGAATAATAATGACATACAAACTAATAAAGGGGGGAAAGAAATAAGAAAAAGACTAACTACTCTGCTTTCCTTATTTCGCACAAGCCACAGTTATGAGAATATATATCATCCTCTCCCTGAAGTCTTCTCATGTAAGTTTTCACTTGTGTATATCTAGCAAACTAAAACAAAAAGAAATTTAAGTAAGCACTGCTTGGAATTTACAAACCTATCAAATAGGGTATCTGAAGAGGCATCATGAGTTATGTCTTTTCATTTGAAAAGTAGACTTGATTGTGTAGTTAGAATAAAAGTATAATTATGCTAAAAAGGAAAAATTGCTCACACAGGTGAGCTTACTGAGACCTTAATGTTTAAAATACAAGGAATTATGTTTTGAAAAAAAATTTAAAAATTTAGCCAACAACAACAAAACACAAAAAAATCATAAGGAGAGAGCTAGGTGGCCTTGCTCATCTGTGGCCTGGCTGACTGGTCCTGGGACCACCACCAACCGGCTGTGAGGTTGCGGCAAGTTATCCAACTTCTTGACAGTTTACCACCTTCAGTCAATGGGGTTTACTGCCTGACGTCACATTTTTTCCAGTCCTAGCACACTGGGTGTCACTCTGGCACGCTACCGCGAGACAACAGACATGCTTCAGAACCGCGGGCACTGGCGCAGCAGAGGTTAAAGGTCAACGCCTCTACCTGAGAAGACTAAGTGGCATCACTCCTGGGGACTCAGACGCGGGCACCGTCTCTGTGTCCGTGACTGGGGTGGTGGCAGTTGTGGTGTCCTCCAGGGAGCTGCTCATAAAGGATGTTGTGCTTGAGGCAGACGGGCTGGTGGTAACCGGGGTCTGAGCCTGCTGGGCTTGATCGCTTTCTTCAGCTTGTTGATCCACCTCTGCAAACCGTGATAAAAGGTAAGAGAGTAGCAAAAGGAACAATGAGAATAGAAAACTCATACTTTTCAAAGTTTCTAAATATATTTTCTGAAACATTACCTCCCCCAATTTTTACACATATCTTTGTATTCACGACTACATTCAGTATTCCAGATTCTACACACATTAGTTTAACAAGTCCTTGAAATTATTTTGTTTTCAGAGATTTTTGTTTTTTAATGTAAAAGGAGGTCTCACTTTTGGTTGTAAGATAATACAAAAGGTTTTCTAAAGATATATAATCATTAAATCTGTTTCCTTAGCACTTTGAGGCCTATCTTCATCTACAAATGGGAAAATATAAAGGAATATAAATGTAACACCAAAGCCCAGATGATCTTATCGATCAAGGAAACCTACAAACACACAACAGGCACTGCTACAAAGACAGCGAACTCGATTAAGTTTGCTAAATGGCTGCATTCCCTCATAACCCAACATTAATACTCCTACTAATATGCAGTATGTATCTACCTCTCTCTGCCTATTTACTGTCTAAGCTAAGACAGGAAGAAGAGCAGTAAGGGGAAAGGAAAGGGTATGCTATTTTCACAGACTACTATGTCTACAAGCAACCAACTTCTGCCGGGCATGGCGGTTCATGCCTGTCATCCCGGCACTCAGGAGGCAGAGGCAGGAGGATTGCTGAGTTCGAGGCTTGCCTGGGCTACAGAGTGAGCTCAGGGCCAGCCTGAACAACAAAGCGAGATCCTGTCTCAAAAGAGGAAAAAAAATAAGTAACCAATTCTTTGTTTTAGCTTCTATCTTCACTTTTGGTATCAGTAGAAATTACAAGTAAGGAGCAGTAAGGGCAAAGGAAAAGAAGAGGAGAGGAAACAGACTCAGAAGAGGAGGGAGAAAGGAATAATGAAGTACAAAAGAAGCTTCACAAAGGCAAAGGACTTTGCTTAACTCACTCCTACTTCTCTAGAAACTAGAAAAGCACCTGGCATGCAGTAGGCATTCTATAAGCATTTCGTGAAAGCATGTCATTTTATTTTTTAATCTCTCCTTTATACTACCTCCAAAGGGGAAGTCAAAAGATAACACAAACGGCGTTGTTTTAAGATACCATGTATACTCTCTAACAGTAGTAGACTCTAAAAACGTCCTTTAAAGTGTCTGTTATCAGTTATTAGAATGTATTTCGAATCAGATAAAAATACCTGAGTAAGTTCTATGGCATCACGGCTTGGGTCTAGATATTCCCTAAAGCCTCATGTGGCCATAGGTGGGCTTTGGGGGTGGCTGGGTCTAGAGATTGTGCTGCTGGGATCAAGGATGTGATTCTGGGACTGATTCTTGGTTCAATGCTAGGAGTAAGGGTGTGAGTGACCCTAAGGGCAGGTAGCCTGGCTAAGAAATAAGGGAAAGAAAGAACTGTGGTTGTGGCTTGTCACTTGCTTGCTTTTGCTACCTTCTGCCTGCCATTAACTGTTTCTCCTCTCTGTTCCCCCTCCCTCCCCCTGTCTTCAAGCCAGCCGACTATAGACTGAAACTTCTACAAACTATGAGTCAAATAAATCATTCCTTCTTTAACTTTGTGTGTGGTGTATTTTGTCTCAGCAATGAGTAAAGTAATGAAGACGCAGGGCATGACTGAAAGTTCATTTTTTTTTGCTTTTTTTTGGAGACAGGGTCTCGCTTTGTAGTTCAGGCTGGCCCTGAGCTCACTATGGTGCCCAGGCAAGCCGCCGCGAACTCAGCAATCCTCCTGTCTCTGCCTCCCGAGTGCTGGGATTACAGGCGTGAGCCACCACGCCCAGCACTGTGGTATGCGGTGTTGATTGCTGGTGGGCGTGAGTCTCCATGCCCAGCATTGTATGTGGTTTCCGGGGATCGAACTCAGGACCTTGCGCTTGCGAGGCAGGCGCCGGAACCACTGAGCTAACCCTCCGGCCCTGAAAGTTCATTTTTATAAAATGTAATAATAAATATCATGTTGCAATGCTCATGGAGAAAATTAGAGGTAGATGATTATTAATATAAAAGTAACACAAAAGAATATCTTACAAAGAAAAAATAATGTGAAAATTGCATCAGTCAAAAATAGTTTATGAAAATATTTGTAAAAATCACAGCTAGAGTATAAATAATTTTTTTTTTTTTTTTGCTTTTTGAGACAGGGTCTCGCTTTGTAGTTCAGGCTGGCTCTGAGCTCACTATGGAGCCCAGGCAAGCTGCCGCGAACTCAGCAATCCTCCTGTCTCTGCCTCCCGAGTGCTGGGATGACAGGCGTGAGCCACCACATCCGGCATTGTGGTATGTGGCGTTGATTGTTGGTGGGCGTGTCTCCACACCCAACATTATATGCGGTTACCGGGGATCGAACTCAGGACCTTGCGCTTGCGAGGCAGGCGCCGGAACCACTGAGCTAACCCTCCGGCACTAGAGTATAAATAATTTAAACAGTACAAAAGCAAAAACATCTACTATAAAGCCGCTGTGATAAAAACTGCATGGTACTGGCAAAGTAACAGACCCGAGGACCAGTGGAATAGATTAGAAGACCCAGAAACAACTCTGGATACACTAAGCCACCTTATCTTTGACAAAGGAGGCAAACATCCCCAATGGAGGAAAGACAGCCTCTTTAACAAATGGTGCTGGAAAAACTGGGCTTTAACCTGCCAAAAGCTAAAGCTAGACCTATCTCTTTCACCATACGGAAGATGTGGTTTTTTTACAAAATGGAGTATTACTCTGCCATAAAGAATGACAAGATCGATCCATTTAGGTGCAT
>PVIC010006918.1:14110-29915 GCA_004025085.1 Thryonomys swinderianus
GGAGACATCTGGAGGATATACTAATAAGTGAAATCAATAGATCACAGATAGACAATTTCCAGATCTTCTCTTTGGCATGAACACCTGTAGATGCAAATGAGTTCTAGAAAGTAGGACAGCTTTTATAGAGTGGAATATTTCTATAGGAAACTTGGTGTGGGAATATGATGAGGGGAAGGAATAAATATGATACAGAAAGGAAATAAAAGAGCATGTATAAGGGGAGAGGAGGGGGGAGTGGGTAGGGATATGGGTAAAAATGAGAATTAACTTGTGGCATATACTGGTACAAATTTTCCAATGTTATGTGTGATTTTGAGATGTATATAAATTGTACCAATAAAGAATTCAATTAAAAAAAAAACTAAACTCACAATGGTTACGAGGCTTAAAGGTTAAAACAGAAACAATAAGCCTGCTGGAAAACAGGTTAGGTAAAACTCTTGGCGACATTGGCTTAGGCAGAGACTTTATGAATAAAACCTCTATAGCACAAGAACTAGCAGAAAGAATCAACAAATGGGATCTCATCCTACTGAAAAGCTTCTGCACAGCAAAAGAAATCACTAGTACTGTTAAAAGACAACCAACAACATGGGAAAAAATCTTTACTAGCTGTTTACCAGACAAAGGGCTATTATCTACAATATATAAACAACTCAAACAGATCAGCCTCCCCAAGTTTAAAGACCCAATTCAAAAATGGGCATCTGAAATGAACAGACACTTCTCAGAGGCAGAAGTCAAAGCAGTCAAGAAGCATATGAAGAAATGTTCAACATCACTGGTCATTTGAGAGATGCAAATGAAAACAACACTGAGATTTCATCTCACTCCACAAAGAATGGCCGCTCTCACAAAATCAACCAACAATAAATGCTGGTGTGGCTGTGGGGAGAAAGGAACCCTTCTCCATTGTTGGTGGGATTGCAGACTTGTGCAACCATTGTGGAGATCCGTGTGGAGATTTCTCAGAAAACTAGAACTAGGGGTCCCATTTGACCCTGCTATCCCCCTGCTAGGAATATACCCAAAAGAATTTTAAAAATCACATTGGAAAGACAGATGTACACCCTTGTTCATAGCAGCTCAGTTCGTGATAGCTCAGTCTTGGAAACAATCCAAATGCCCATCAACTGGAGACTGGATAAAGAAGTTGTGGTTTTTTTATAAAATGGAGGATTATTCTGCCATAAAGAATGACAAGATCGATTCATTTATGTGAAAATGGAGACACCTGGAGGATTTACTAATAAGTGAAATAAATAGATCACAGATAGGCAAATACCGGATCCTCTCTCTGACATGAACACCTGTAGATGCAAATGAGCTCTAGAAAGTATGACAGCTTTTATAGAGTGGGAAATTTCCATATGAAATTGGGTATGGAATGTAATGAGGGGAAGGAATAAATATGATTCAGAAAGAAAATGAAAGAGTATGTATAAAGGGGGTGGGGAGGCGTGGGTGGGTAGGGATATGGGTAAAAATGAGAATTAACTTGTGTCATATACTGGTACAAATTCCCCAATGTTATATGTGATTGTGAGATGTATATAAATTGTACCAATAAAGAATTCAATTTAAAAAAAAAAAAAGCAAAAATATCAGATAACATACCTGGCTTACTTTTTCCCCCACACTGGTCTTCCAAAAGGCCATGGACTACTAATTTATAAATCATGGCTTGAGCTCGTTCCAGATCAGCCAGTCCCAGAGCTCGCTTTATAGGCGACCGCATGACCGCGCGCTTCACCATGTGCCGCATCAGGAACTGCAGGGCCGCACGCATCTCCACGTCCTCATGAACGACGGGGGAGCTTGCACAGTCTGAGTTGTGGCCATTTTCAGCCAGCACTTTTGGTATCAGCAACAGTTCAGCATATTTACTACAGCCGAGAAGAGCACTAAGTGATTTCATAGCACCAAGGTAGAGATAGGACAGCTGGACTGCTCTGATTTCTGACTGGGCTATGTCGTGATTTTTGGACACGTGCTCATGGTTTTTTCTTTTTCCCTCTATGATCTGGTGCTGGGATTCCACGGCTGGCAGTGTTGGCTCTAATGAAAATGAAGCTATTTCGTTTTCTGATTTGGAGCTCGTGGCGCCCAGACCTTTGACATCGTCAGACGTTAAGCCTGCTCGAGCATCTAAAGCAGGCTCACTCTCGGCCTTCTGCTCACTCTCCCCCTTCTCCTCACACTCATGCCGGTGCTTCTTTTCATGCCGCTTGGCGCTCTGCTTCCCCATGTCTTCGTGAATGCCTGTCAGATACGTCAGGTCCAGCAGCACAGAAGCTGTCAGGCCTCGGAATCGCCCGACGTCAAACGGCAGTGGTTCACAGGGCTCCAGATTATACAACGGAGTGTCACTAGGCGACCAAAAAGTTGGGAAGCTTTAATAAAGATCAGAATGACACAGGAAAAAGCAAGTGAGGGAAGGACAGGAGGAAGGTCCGGAAAATAATGTAGACAAACAGGATGCATCATGTATATAACATGGAGAATGACTTACACAAACTTAAAATGTCATTACACAGAGAAAATGGGGAGATGCAACGTGAAACGCAAAAGCAATGAGATGTGCATATGCTTTCGAGTGAGAATAGTCACCATTACATAATGTGAGCAACAGTCAGCGAACTTTCCACGAACAGCCAATCAGTATTTCACATTTTACAGGGCACAGGTCTCTTGCCCCTGCTAACATCAATCCTAACACCACAGTCCAACAGCAGCCACTGATATTCTTAACAAAGGAATGTGCATGTTGTTTACTTCAAAAATAGGAGGTAGAGATATAGCTCAGAAAATTTCTGTAATACATCTTTTAAGACTGTTCTAATTTTACACAAAATAATAAAAGCTTCAGAAAATAATTAAGTATTATTGTACTAACTTAAATCTTGGTTCTACTTATCTTTCTTGTATTTCCCTTTCCATCATTTTTGTTTTCATTTTTATTTTTTAATTTATTTAGTAGACTGTATGCAAATTAACAAAGTATCATAAATCCTTTGTGAAACAGGGAAAGAATAAAGGGTGCATGCTCTCATGTGACATAAAAGTCACACTGATTTCTCAGCTTAGTGAAATGAGTAAAGGCAGAGTATATTAACCCTACAATTGTGTGCAAATTTTATGTGTATTTTTTCAACTACTGAAGTCCATAGCATTCAATGGATTCTAGAATAGTACTATTGCCATAAAACACTAAGAACCACTGTTGGAGACAATGTTCTTAGGTCATATTAACAAAGATTGTATAGGAATTATATTAGGTAATATAATTACATAATACCCAAAAATTCATAATTTCACAGCATATGATTAAATAATCATTAGATAAGCAAGTTGCTTTGACTTTTTTTTTTTTGCTTTGACTTTTTTTATAAATTTCTATTTCAAATCCTATTTCAATGTAAAGATACCTGGATGCTAACATACCCAGTTTGTGTCAAATAAACATAATTTTCATATCTAGTCAAAATGTTATACATGAATAGAATTAATGTGCTTTAAAAAAAAAGAGGCCAAAAAGGCAGAACAAAATAAATCAGAGATAATCCAAAAGCTAATCTGACTTGGTCAAATTTCCCACTATTTAGAGCTCTTCTAATACAAAACATAATCACCAGATTGGCTGGGTGGCTCTTGACTACTGCACTATACAAGGGAATGATTTTGTAAAGAGCAGGAAACAGGCCTGGGGTGTGGCTCAGCGGCTTCTCATACATTAGGGCCTCGGTTCACTCTCCAGCAACATGGCAAAGAAAATAAAAAGCAGACCCATTGCCTCAAAAATAAAGCAAAAAAAAAGCCAAATGAAAAGTAGAATGAAGGATTCCAGTGAAATCTGAACCAGTAAGTTTCCCATTTTTTCACCAAACAAAATTAAACAGAAAACTACATGTTCTACAAACTACTAGTATTTCAAAGAGCACAGGTTTGGACAAAGTTCTTTTTTGAAATACCAATACCCAGTAGAGAAAAAGAATTATTTGAGCCAGGCGTGGTGGCTCACGCCTGTAATCCCAGCACTCGGGAGGCAGAGACAGGAGGATTGCTGAGTTCAAAGCTTGCCTAGGGGGCTGGAGGGTTAGCTCAGTGGTTCCGGTGCCTGCCTCGCAAGCGCAAGGTCCTGAGTTCGATCCCCGGTAACCGCATATAATGTTGGGCGTGGAGACACGCCCACCAACAATCAATGCCACATACCACAATGCCGGACGTGGTGGCTCACGCCTGTAATCCCAGCACTCGGGAGGCAGAGACAGGAGGATGGCTGAGTTCGCGGCGGCTTGCCTGGGCACCATAGTGAGCTCAGGGCCAGCCTGAACTACAAAGCGAGACCCTGTCTCAAAAAGCAAAACAAAAGCTTGCCTAGGCTACATAGTGAGCTCAGAGCCAGCCCGAACTACAAAGTGAGACCCTGTCTCAAAAAAAAAAAAAATAAAGAAAGAATTATTTGAGAAGTTCTCTAGCAGCTCACCCAGGATAACATTATTACTCACTGTCCAAGAGCGAGGGCCAATATCACCATTAAACACTGATTTGCTAAAAGTGTAACTCAACAAATCATACCTGATGGTAATTTCTGCTTCATCCCACTGGACTTTGGCAGATGTGCTGCCCTCTTTGACCACTCCCAGCAGCGTGGCATGGCGCCCAGTTTGCTTGTGAACACACCGACCTCCAACTCTAAGACCAGCGTCCACTCCTCCTATCACGGCCAGCACGGGCCACACCTCTACGCAAAGGGTCCTCAGCTGTGGCTCAGAGAGGTCAGCAAGGCCGTGTCTATTATGTTTACCTTTCTCTTCCTCTTTAGTCTCCTTCTCCTCCCTCATTTCATTTTCCTCTCGGCTCTGAACCGAGCGGCTTTTCTTTAGCTTCTGACCTGACTCTTTTATACAAAGCTTAATTTTATGTAGCCTTTCCATCATTTTTTTGTTAATGCTATAAGTCCAACGGTCTGTTCGGTGAAGAATACGGATAAGCTGAGTAGTGGCCTCGGCTAGCACTGCTGCTACTGGACTACAAATGGGGTCTCCTGGAAGTAGGTCCCGGGGTGTGCCACGCATCTGCATATCACAGATCTTCACCTACACAACAGAACAGAGGGTGAGATATGTGTGATGTTCATAGGTCTCTTTAACTATCAGTCCTTATAAATCCTAGCATGTGAAATCCCATTTGGCCTCTTAATACATGTAAATTATAAACAGTAGCCCCCAACAAGGACTGCAGGAATGTTATAGACCTTGTGAGATTGCACACGCCCCCCTGGAATAAGTGCCCTGTTATTAAAACCACCCCTAGCCTCACATTCCTAGAGCTGTCAGGGCCATTCTAAAGATGGCTACAGATAAATGCGACTTACTTGGTTTAATCCAAAACAGCCTGAGAAACATACTAGATCTCATTTTAAAGACACCAGAGTAATAGTGAAGTACAGGACCATCCTTTGTTGTTTCAGGGGAGCACTTATAAATTTAAAAATAATTATAAATTTAAAAATTAGGATAGTCCTGGGCCTGAGATTTAGCTCAGTGGTTCCAGCGCTTGCCTCCCAAGGGCAAGGTCCTGAGTTTGATCCCTAGAAACCACATACAATGCAGGGCGTAGTGACTCATACCGACCAGCAATCAATACCACACACCACAGTACCGGGCTTGGTGGCTCACACCTCTAATCCCAGCACTTGGGAGGCAGAGACAGGAGGATTGCTGAGTTCAAGGCTTGCCTGGGCTACATAGTGAGCTCAGGGCCAGCCTGAACTACAAAAAAAGAGACTCTGTCTAAAAAAAAAAAAATTAGGATAGTCCTATCTGGACATATACTGTAAACAGGACATAGAAGATAAGACAAGAAGATTTAAATTCACATCTTAAATCTGAATTACTTTGGGAAATTACTTAATCTCTCTCATCAATGTTTCATCTGGGAAAATGGTGTAACAGTATCTGTCTTCCACCATTATTTTAAAAATTAAGTGAAATGGTACATATAGAATGTTTATTAGTACAATGGCAAGCAAATTACAAATGTTTAAAAAATGTTAACTACTATTAGTATTGATTTTCTTGAAGATTATAATCTAAGTCTGGGTGAATTTCAAGGTTCATCTATGTTGAAAACACCAGGTCATTATTCTAAGCAGAACATGCAAAAATCCATTTTGGGGCAACAGCAATATCATTAAACCAGGTGCAATAGTGGACAGCTGTAGTAACAGCTACTTGGGAGGCTGAAGCAGGAGGATTACAAATTTGAGCCCAGCTTGAGCAAGTCAATGCTGAGATGTTTTATCAAAAAAAAAATTTATAAATAGAGCCAGGGATGCAACTCACTAGTAGAATACTTGCTTAGCATGCCCAAGGCCCTCAGGACCACAAAAAAAGGGGGGGGGGAAGCACAAAAACCAGAATATCATCAGGAAAAGGGAAGGAATGATATCAGATAGTAGGCAGCCTCTTCATCTCTAATTCACTTTTTATTGTTTTTATCTGTTGAAGGAGTCTCATCTTTTGAATGGCTAGGCTTAAATAACTCCCTGAAATTAAAAAGAAAAAAATACACATATATATTAAAAACACTGAATAAAATGTATCTTTCATATTTAGGCCTTGCCAAGTCTAATACCCTTATCATGGAGAAACCATGTAACTTGAAATTTCTCTTCTATAAATTAACTAGAAATTCTTTAATTTTAATTTTTTGGGTACATGTTTGTAGCACACGATGATCACATTCCTTATGGGAAGCTGGTTTGTGTACATAATACCTCTTAGTTCTTTTTTTAGCCTCTTCCCTTCCCCCTCTTCCCCTCCTTTCCGTATCATGGTCCGCATTCATTTTGTAAAAGACCTATCTTCCTAGTTCCTACTCTCTTTTCATTTGCTCTTTATTTATATTTCAGGTTTCTCGTATAGAAGAAACCATGAAATATTTAAGGGTGTGTGTCTGATACATTTCACACAATATTATGTCTCTAGGTGCACCCATTTTCCTACAAATGATTCAAGTCTATCCGTTTTTTGTTTTGTTTTGTTTTGTTTTTTGAGGCAGGGTCTCACTTTGTAGTTCAGGCTGGCCCTGACCTCACTATATAGTCCAGGCTAGCCTTGAACTCATAGCAATCCTCCTGTCTCTGCCTTCTGAGTGCTGGGATCACAGGCATGAGCCAGCATGCCCAGCAACGCGGTATGTGGTTGCTGGGGATTGAACTCAGGACCTTGCACTTGCGAGGCAGACACCAGAACCACTGAGCTAAATCTCTGGCCTCCAAGTCTATCATTCTTATGACAAAATATTAATCCATTATGTATAAATGCCACATTATCTGTATGCATTCACCTCCTGTCCCACATAAAGCCTCCTTCCAAGATTTAGCTGTTACAAGTGTGCCACTATAAACATGGATATGCATGCATCATCACTGTAATATGTGTATGCATGTATCACTGTAATATGGTATCTTTACATTATATCACATCCTCCAGTAAAAGGATGAGATAGGAAAAAAAAAATCCACTGGCCAATACAGGGAGACAAGAAAATGTTGTCTCTCTGGTTGAGTTTAGAAGAGGAAAACAAAAAGGTTCAGCGAGAAGATAATCCCTTAGTTATTATTCTCATGAAGTTCAAATTTATGCTACCTACAAGATCTAAGAACTCTCCCAGCTAAGTGAATGCAAAGTGATTTCCACAACATAACTAAAACTACCATTATTTGGCTAAGGGCCTCTCATCACATTTAAGATTATTTTTAGATTTCTCTCTCATGTCCGTAATTGCCAACAAACCAGATTATCCCTACTTTAGTTCATACAATTTTAGGTGCTACACATACATTTGAAAGTTAACTGACTATATTCAAACTTAGTGCATTAAAGACAATTTCTTACAGAATCTAATCTTCTGGAAATATGAATTACTTGGCTTAGGCTCTTTTAATGATGGAAACAGTTTATTATCCTTAGAAATTCTACCTGATATTAACAAATACTTTTTAAGCTTAAATATAAAAGTATGCAGTTTCGGTACCTTTTCCCCTGGGTTGCTGCTGTAGAACATCACACATGGGTACAACTCTGCTGCATCCACATCTTCAAAAGCTAATTTGGGTTCCTACAAGGGGACAGAGGTGAGGAAAGGAAACAGAAAAAAACAAACAAATAAACTTTAACTGATAACATCTAACCGTATTAAAATTAAAATCCTTAAAAAGACAGAACTATAGTTACTACAGCCAAAACTCACCTAAACTTGTTAATTAATTCCACATAAAATGAGTGATCTTAATTTTTTCACCTATTTCAAAAATCTTATGAGGGACTTTCCCACCTTGTTAGGTTGGTGCTGAAACAGTGTTTGTTTGCTTGGTTTTGGTTCTTTGAGACAGGGTCTCGCTATGCAGTTCAGGCTGGCCTTGAACTCACTAGGTAGCCCAGGGGGCCTCAAACTCACAGCAAGCTTCTGCCTCAGCCTCCCAAGTGCTAGGATTACAGGTATGTGCCACCATGCCCGCCTGATGTAGAAAAGTATTATGAGAGCCAGAAAGTACTAAAGAAAAAGAAATAGACAACTACCACTTGAACAATTGAGTTGAATATAATTTTAGAAAAAAAGAAAGCAATGTTTATGAATGGGTTTCAGTACCTCTCCATTTTTCCCAAAGGAAATGGTCCTGGCTTCCATGTCTAACACACAAGTAATGAAATCCCCTTGAGTAAAGCTGGACAACGTCAGAGTCTGTTCTCCATTATGATAGAGGTTACCACTATAGGCCCTGTAGAGCCACATGTCCGAGGTAGTGCGGTGGTTAAAGTCATGGACTGGCCAACGAGAAACTCCAACGCATGTGCCTTCATTACCTCTGTTTTCTTTCACGATGTAAAACTAAAATTTAAAAAAACACAATATCATGCACACTAATAAGAATCTACACAATAATAATTGCACAAACTAACACTGGGAAATATACTTAAATAATACTTATGCATTTATGGAAACGTTAAATACTTCTAGCTTAGATGGAAATATAAAAATAACCATGAATTTATAAAGATTTTAAAACAATTTTACTCTTTACTTTGCACAATGTTTTAAATAACCTTTAACTCTAAAATTTTACACTTGATCTTAGCCAAAAGGCCGAGAAGCGATTAACTCTAAAATTTTAAATAAGCAATTTGAGTTTCCAACTTAATTATGAAGCTAAGGAAGTATGTCTAGTCCCAAAAACTATTAATTCTTTACATGTAGATTTTTAAATGTCTCTCTCATGCGTACTTCTGTAAAGAGGGGAGTTAATACAGCAGACCTGCTTACAACACTGACTCATCACTGTTAACTGAGAACTCCAAAGGTAAGTGGCTCCCTACACTGATAGAAACTTTTCCTCAGTGAAAAAAATGGCTCACTGGCCAAGGACAACTGAACAAGGTAGTTCATCCTAAACACCTGCTTTCTTTTTAAGTCTGGAAATTTGGTACATGTTGGGTAGGTTTCTACATGAGCAGCCCCCAGCAGAAAGCTTGGCCTTTGAGTCTAATGGGCATCCCAGAGATATCCTATACACTGTCTGTATTTCTGTTACTGGACAAAGACTGCTCATGAGAAGAAAGAATATGGAAGCCTACAAGTGAATTCTTCCACACTCCACCTGGGTCTTTCCTTTACCATGGAGGAACATATCCTCAATGCACAATGAATCTCACTCCAGACTACAACTAGGCTGAGTCCTCTTAGTGGATCTGCGGGGGTGAAGGTAATCCTGGGGATCACGATGCAGCAGTGGTAGCAAAGAAATCCAACAGAGGAGCCCTGACTCACCAAAATAGACTTACAGGATTATTTGGGAAGAAAAAGTAAGTAAGAAAAGACAAAATTCCAGTGTCCAGGTGGCGTTGGACTTCCCCGTGCTATACAACAGTAAGTGAGATGTTATCTGTTGTTAGATGTAACAACACTGAAGCAACTTTTTGCCTCTAACAAGTTACTTATAGAATTTCAAAAATGCGGACCCATCCACAGAACATCAAGCTTGCTGGATTGTACTGCTTTGGCTCTGCTGGCTGATGTTAGGAAAAAAGAGCAGCTCTTGAAGAGATTCTGAATTGTAGAAGCGGGAAGAAAGAGGGAGCAGACATGCCTATTGGATTTGGATGGGCCAAAGAATAAAAATAGTTGCTCTCTGCTCTGGAGGGAAAAAATTAAAAAATGTCTGAAAGTGAGTTTCAGGTAGAAGGATAATATAAGAAGCGTGCACACTCCTTCCTTCAAATAAGAGAAGAAAAAGTTAATCAGAGGGATGTGGGTAAAAATGAGAATTAACTTGTGTCATATACTGGTACAAATTCCCCAATGCTGTGTGTGATTGTGAGATGTATATAAAATGTACCAATAAAGAATTCAATTAAACTGGGCGTGGTGGCTCACGCCTGTAATCCCAGCACTTGGGAGGCAGAGACAGGAGGATTGCTGAGTTCGAAGCTTGCCTGGGCTACATAGTGAGCTCAGAGCCTGAGTCCCTGTCTCAAAAAAGTGAGACCCTGTCTCAAAAAAAAAACAAACAGAATTCGATTAAACAAAGTTAATCAGTTCTACAAGGCAAGCCTTCTGCTATCATCACTATGGTAACTTCTCCCTCATCAATTAATGCTATGAATGCTAAATATGAAGGGGTTAAGTAAACTTAAGGTTTCAGTGCAAAGAAAAAAATTTAAAATAACTTTGTTCTGTGATTTTTACATCAGATATATAATTAACATTTTGATATGAAGATTACAGTTTTATTAACTTCATAATGCCAAGGGCAACCCTGGTCACAGAAAGCCAAAGAAAGGCAGGCCTGCAGTGGTGGTGAGCCTAGGGCACACAGTTCAGTGAGGACAGAGCCCTCTTTGTCAGCATGTGAGCCAAGTCAATCCGGCAGCTAAAAGTTGTTAACAATAATGGATAACAATTCTTTTTTCTAAGCTAAAAGCTCAGTATTTGGGTTTACTTGTGGTGTTGGCAGTTTGTGATAAGTAAGTAGGTTTGAGACTGGAGTTTGGGCTCTCGTCTCTGAAAGGTTCTCCATCACTGGGTTAGTGGTACACAACTTCCTTGCTTTTTGCCACTAGTGGGTGGATTACAATTTAAACTGTTTGTACTGATAATAAAACATATAACTGGTGATATTTTTGCTATGACTTTGCCTATTGGAGCCTCAGAAAAAGAAAGATAAAATTTAAAAAGAGCAAAGTTTCAGTGATAAACAGATGTACTTTTTGAGTTTTCTAAAGCAGTTTTCAGTTGCCAACAATTTATAAAATCAGATGTATGAGGGCTGGAGGGTTAGCTCAGTGGTTCTGGCACCTGTCTCGCAAGCGCAAGGACCTGAGTTCGATCCCTGAAAACCACATACTATGCTGGGTGTGGAGACTCACGCCCACCAACAATCAATACCACTGTACTACAGTGCTGGGCGTGGTGGCTCACACCTGTAATCCCAGCACTCAGGGAGGCAGAGACAGGAGGATTGCTGAGTTCGAAGCTTGCCTAGGCTACATAGTGAGCTCAGGGGCAACCTGAACTACAAAGCAAGACCCTGTCTCAAAAAAAAAAAAAAAATCAGATGTCTGATACAGAGGCTGCTCCATCTGAAATGCATGCTTTTTAGCAGATCAGTTTGAACTTCAAGAATGACAAATGAGAAGAGGTTCCTTGGGGAGGCCTTGCCACTCACCTGGACTTAAGCACATAGCATCTAGCCCTTACTGTTGCCTCCCCCAAATGGCTGGCTTTTGGAATCATGAACTCCTAATTCAAATCAAAATCTCATACTGTCTGTCTCATACTGTTTCGGCTCACTGTGCTCAACTAAATGTAAGGAGAGACTCAGTAAAGTGGATACAGATTTGGGGATTGCTGATGTAGGATGCCCTTCTGAGGGGCCAAAAACTGAAAACATGATGGGCAATGTCTGGACCGCTGGCTTTTTTGCAGATGTTCACAGGAAAGAGCTTCCTTTTGGATGGAATCATCTAAATTTAAATTCTTGACTACCTATGTACTTTATTTACTGAAACTGACTACATATGATTCCTACTGAAAGCTAAAAGCTAAACAATAGGAAACGACTTGGTTTTTGTTGCTGTTGTTGTTTGTTTATTTTTTTGGTTTTTCTGTATGTGTTTTTTTTTTTTTGAGAGAGAGGGTCTCGCTTTGTAGTTCAGGCTGGCCCTGAGCTCACTATGTAGCCCAGGCAAGTTTCTAACTCAGCAATCCTCCTGTCTCTGCCTCCCGAGTGCTGGGATTACAGGCAAGAGCCACCATGCCTGGCACTGTGGTATGTGGTATTGATTGCTGGTGGGTGTGAGTCACCATACCCAGCATTGTATGTGTTTACCGGAATCGAACTCAGGACCTTGTGCTTGCGAGGCAGGCACCAGAACCACTGGGCTAAATCTCCAGCCCCCTGTTGTTGCTTTTTGGTTTTGTTTCTTGAGGATAGGGCCTTGGTTTGTAGTTCAGCCTGGCCCTGAACTCACTATGTAGCCCAGGCAAGCCTCGAACTCACAGCAATCCTCCTGCCTCTGCCTCCCAAGTGCTGGGATTACAGGCATGAGCCAACCACACCTGGCACTGTGGTATGTGGTACTGAGGATTGAACTCAGAACCTTGTGCTTGCCAGGCAGATGCCAGAACCACTGAGCTAAATCCCCAGCCCAAGAAACCACTTGGAGTAATATGCAACCATTCACTCTTGAGAAATTTACTCTTATCTACCTTTTGGTGATGTTCCACTGTTATTATGTTTTACTTGCTGAATTAGTTACAATTTGTGACAATATAGTGATGCTTTGATTCTATGCCCCTCACCTGCTCCTGAGCTTTTCACAAACCACCACCAGATGTCACCCATACTCTAAATATCAAAATCATCAAAGGATGTAACAAAATCCTTTCAAACTGCTTTCAGACAGTCCCTCTGAAACCTGTGGCTCAAATAAATTATTCAGAGGATAATGGAAGGCTAGTTATGCCATGTTAATCTGTATTATCGGATTATTACATGTCCCAATAGGTAGTGCCCTGATGATTATAAACTAGATTCCAAGGAGACTACATAGGTCCTGTGGGATTATAGTTCTTGTGTGCTCCCTACAATGATATACCTCTGCACTAGACTGGCCAGAGTTGTTCTGTGTTAATTTGATGCCTACATTAGGCTAAAAAAGTTAATACAAAATGCTGGACTTGGTGGCTCACGCCTGTAATCCCAGCACTCGGGAGGCAGAGGCAGGAGGATTGCTGAGTTCCAGGGTTGCCTGGGCTACATAGTGAGCCAGCCTGAAATACAAAGTGAGACCCTGTCTAAAAAGTTAAAAAAAAAAAAGTTGATACAAAAACCCAAAGATGAAACCATATGGCTTTTAAATAGAGGTCTAGATTATTAATGATTTAACTGGCTATGTCTGAGACTCCTGAAAGGTATGCTGAAGTCAGTACTACATCTGTAGCCTGACAGGAAGGGGTCCTGTTAACGGTTTTGCTATGAAGACCTTGTGGCCAAGAATCAATGGGATACAATGCACAGAAAAGACACTGGCACTGTTATCCTTAGAAACAACTGTGTGCAATCTTGGCCTTTGGCTGGCACTGGGAAACTCAACTGGTAAAAAATGCTTCCCTACATTGATAAAAATTTTCCCAACTGAGAAGGCTGGCTCATCATGGCTATACTGTACTAACAATACAGATTATCTACAAACTTTCCTTCTGGTGATCTGTACTTTTAGTTGATGGCAGAAAGTAATTACATAATAAAATACCTCTGGATGTTTGGAAGATAAAGATGTTAAGGTATCTTCACTACTAAGGGGAGAAATGTGCTGTGTAATGCTTCATGAGTCACTTTTTTAAAATTCTAAGATAACTGTAGAGTTAGAAAAGAGTTACAAAAACAGTATAGAATTAGTTAGAATCCTTCACTCAGCTTCTATTTATACCTTATATAATAATAGCATATTGCTTACATATAATGATTAAAGTCATCTGCAGATTATTTTTCTTATGAGAACTTGGAGAAAAAGGTCCAAACAACAAACGCTATTCACTATTCACAATTCCACGTACCTTCCACTGATAGCACCCAGAAGTTACTCCAGTTGACGCTAATCCATATCCTTTTCCTCCACTGCCATGAGTTAAAACCTGTCCATTCTCCACTAAGCAACACTGAGCTTTCTCTGGGTCAAAGGACACTTCTTGTATAGGCAGGTTCTCATCTTCTTCCTCCAACTCTCCTTGCTTCTACCAGAAAGGAAGTTGGGTCAATACTTTGGAGGAAACCAGATATGTAACATATCTTAAAGGTCCTTAGTTTAATCCCACAAACATTTATTAATTAGTTACCAAGTATGAATTATTGTACAAGGCAATGGGAGCACGAGAGTAAAAGAGCATGGATACTGACCATAAAAGATCTTAATTCTAATTAAGGGACAAAGACAAATTATGCCAGTACTGCAGTATAAGAACAATAGAAGACCCATGACAGGTGTTGTAGAAACATAAAAGTATGTGTCCAGTGTGCTTGAGAAGGTCAAGGTAAACACTGAAAAGAGTCACTTCTGAGCTGACTCCTGAATGATGAAAAAACTTTAAGCATACAATCATAGAAGAGCAATGTCCCCAGGGCAGGTGCACGCCATGTGCCAAGGTACGTAAGCACAAAGAGTTCAGTGATCTAAAATCACTGCAAAAAACATAGAACATATAGAGGGGACAATGGCAGAATACAAGCCCAGAAAAATGAGACAACACAAAATTATGGAAAGTCTCATATACCACATTAAATTTAAACTGTATAGACTGAAGAGTAGCTATATAGATGATTTAGATAGAAGTTCTGTAATCATATCGGTGCTTTATAAACATTTTACCAGGGTTGTATAGGCTAAAGCCAGATAGACTAATCTGGAGAGTGCTACAAGAAAGGTGTTCAAAAGTTGTGAAGGTTTAAATTCATTCACTCGATGAACATTTATTATACATCCACTCTATGGCAGGAACCCTTTCTATATCCAGCAATATGGAAAGATAAATAGGATCTCCAGTCTCTTATAACTTACACTTTGGAAGTGGGAGACAAAAATAAAAACACACAGGTAATAAATGCCATACTGAAATTAAAATAGGTAACATGATAGAAGGAAAAACTCTGAAGAAGTGATATTTGAGACTAAAGATATGAAGTTTTTAAAACATATCCAGAGGTAATATCCAATTTAAATAAAGCCCTCAGGAAAGAAGAAACTGTGTTCACAAAAAAGGAATAAGGTTGCCAGGTGTGGTGTTATCAGTTACTGTTATCAGTTACTCAGGAGGCTGAGACAGGAGGAGTCTAAGTTTTAATTCTTCCTGGGCAATTGAGTAAGCCCTTGTTTCACAATGAAAACACAAAAAGGCTGCAGGATGCAGCTTAGCGTAAAGAAAGGAGAGAAGGGGAAGAGGGAGAAAGAGGAGAAAAGCAAGGAAGGGGAAAAGAAGACAGTGAGCAAAGGCAAACAAGAAGCTCTAGATTTTATCCAAACAATGATGAAAAACGAGTGGAGGGTTTTAAGCTGGGAATCAATTTTCTATGATTAACAATTTTAAAAAGATTACTCTGGATCCCATTGAGAGAATAGACTATAGAGGAAAACAACGGAAGTAGATACATGCACTAATTATGCACTGTTGTAATCTCGACAGTGGCCTGGAATAGGGCAACTACAGAGAAAAGGGGTGGGAAATGTTAAGTTATAGTCTA
>PVIC010006919.1:0-52491 GCA_004025085.1 Thryonomys swinderianus
AAAAACACTGTGGACTTGCATGTGAATTTTATTGTATGCAAATGATAAAAACTGATGACTTTCCTAAACATTAACCAGACCTAGCTAGAAAATAAAATGGGAAAACCCTCACAACAATGAAAAAGCAGTAAAACCAAAACTACATGTAAGAAATATGTAAATGCTTAAAAAGAAAAGCCTAGTAATGTAGCTTAGTACAAAGGTTCTGAGTTTAGATTAAAATGAAGTCATAAATCAGTAAGTTTATATAACATTTTTTGGTCAAAAAGTAATTATTGATAATATAGGAGGTGTGAAAAATATAGTGAACTGTTTAAATTCTTATAAATTTATTTCAGTAAAAGACACATTACCATGAATCCCCCTCAAAATACTCCATCTCAACTCAATCACACTCATCCCATCATTCTTACCACTTTATGAAGTACAGGATTCTGGAAGTCTTTCAAGAATGTCTTTAGTTATGCTGTTATGGCTGCTTTAATGTCTTGAATCAATTCAAAACATTTGCCTTCATGGTCATTTTGACTTTGGGGAAGATCTAGAAGTCACATAGTGCCAGATCCAATGAATAAGATAAATGAAGATATACCATAACGTTTTTACAAACCTGCCTTTGCATCAAATGGTACACAATAGCAGCGCTCACCATACTTTTTAAATCACACCTCACAGTGACACAAAAGGGGACCTCCAGAAATGCTTCAGAAAGTGGCCTAAGCAAGGGCAAATATTTTAAGGGGGATTAGTGTCAAGGTCCCTTTTACAGTAATAATTTTTTATTTAAACATTCACTGTATACTTTGACCATATCTCATGTATGCAATGAAAAAAATCTACGACTTTATACCAATTTTTAAAAAACTGTCAATTTGATCATTTGTTTTTTCTAAGTTAGACCATAAAGTGGTCTCATATTTACAATAAAAAATAAAGCTGGGTGTGGTAATACACACTTGTAATTCTAGCACTCTAGGAAGCTAAAGCAGGAGAATCAGAAGTTTGAATTCTTCCCAGGAAATTTAACAATTTAGGCAGGCACTGTCTCTAAATGAAAAATAAAAAACAACCTGGGATGTACCTCAGTGCAAAGAATCTAGGTCCAATCCCCTGTAGTACCAAAAAAATTAAAAAATAAGACACTAAACCTCTTGCTATCAATCTAAACATGTTTCAAAAGTTATACATTCCTTATACCTATAATATTTTTTAATTGAATTCTTTATTGGTACAATTTATATACATCTCAAAATCTATACCTATAATATTTACAAGGGGAAAAACTCTTGAAACAATACAAAAGCTCAAAACAGAAATGATTAAATAAATCTGGTATGTTAATTTAAAGAAATATTCTCCTTGCAAATAAAATATGTGGAGTTTGTAGATGCACAGAAAGTACACATAAAATAACAATCAACAATTAAAAAACAAACTCGTTTCCATCAATTTTAACCAAGAAAAATAACTGTTTGCAGGAGAATGCAAGACTAAACAGGAGTGTGGCATCCATCAGGGCCCCTTGACTCCTACTCCCAGCCCCTGCTGCTAATCATGCCTTGATAAACAACTTTATCCCTTTAAAAACAAAAAAAACTTTTCCAAAAGAATGTTTTTAGATTAACGTTTTACTTTATTGATAAAACATTTTCATCAGTTAAACCAGGATAGACATTTTAAAATTCTAAATGTGTTTCAACATGTTCCTAGGTATTTTTATCAGGGACAAGGTTTTAGGTAGCAGAATTTCATTTACTTTTATGTTAATATATGTAAAATTTAGTTTTTTGAGACAGGGTCTCACTTTGTAATTCAGGCTAGCTCTAAATTCATTATGTAGCCCAAGCTGGTCTTGAGCTCACAGTAATCCTTCTGCCTCTGCTTCCTGAGTGCTGGAGTTACAGGTGTGAGCTACCATGCCCAGCCTAAATTTGGAAAATATTAAAAAAGAGTTTCAAAGTCTTATAAAGAGAGGTCATTCCCGGTAATACATTCATAGACATATGAATTTTGACCTTTTCATTTAAATTTTTAAGTAAAACTAGTTTCATAGGGGCAATAAAAAATGCACACTTTCTGAATCACTACAATATTCCACAGGCCACTAATACAAATTGTTCTGGCATGCTATGTGTCTATTTTTTACTCTGAAAACAACACGGGACAGCAAATGGCCAGCAGAGAACACTTTCTTCCCTTTGTGTCTTATCTAAGCTCTTAACTCACAATTTTGGCTCTAATAACCTGATCAACAAAAAAGACAAATCTCACGTAAAAAATCTCACTTGGAAAACATAGCAAGAACTTTTCCTCACTTCCATATGTGCTTTTTTTCTAGTTTTCTAGTTAAGGAAAATATTTCCAAGTTGATAAAAACAAGGAACTAAAATTAGCTAGACAAGAACTAAACCTTGCCGCACAGTAGGGAAGACATTATTTTTAAACTGAAGAATATTTACAGTCTGTGCTTTATGGAAGAGAGAGAAAAGCATGCCAACTAACGTATGTGCATGGCACAGCCTGAGGAGGAATGCCAGTCAGAAGAGAGAACCCTTCACCCAATGTTTATGTTCCAAAACTGCAGGCATCTCCAGTGTGTCTTCTCTCATGGAAACAAATTAGAGCTAATAATTCTACAGTACCTGAGAAATAGGTCCACTTCACATTAAAAAGGCTGTACAGCCTTATTCCCTTGCTCTGTCACCTCCCAGATCTGAGAGGTGCTCCTGACTCAGAAGAGTTGGCCACGTTCATTCCCACAGAACTGAGGCTTCTTGACACTTGGGCCAAAAGCTGATAAAATATGTTTGTTATGATGTTTTTTAAAAAGACACATCAGGGGCTGGAGGGTTAGCTCAGTGGTTCCGGCTCGCAAGTGCAAGGTCCTGAGTTTGATCCCTGGTAACCACATACAATGCTGGGCGTGGAGACTCACGCCCACCAGCAATCAACACCACATACCACAGTGCCGGGCATGGTGGTTCACCCCTGTAATCCTAGCACTCAGGAGGATTGCTGAGTTCGAGGCTTGCCTGGGCTACATAGTGATCTCAGAGCCAGCCTGAACTACAAAGCGAGACCCTGTCTCAAAAAAAAGACACATCAGTGAAATCAAAGACACCTCACAAATGACTATGAAAGAAAAAAATCTCAACACATTAAAACTGAATTTGTCTTTCATACCTCCACTGAGAAACCTTCCAGGGACTTTGCCTCCACCACATCAAGTGGAAAGAAAAGTCATTCTTTCACTCAATCCCACACACATTCATGATCACCGCGTCTGTGGGAATCTGGGGTTAAGTAGGAAGGAAAGCACCGACCGCAAGGCAAGAAGGGAAGGAGGAGAAGAGGTAAGGAAGCTAAAAGAGAGATCAAGAAGTGAGGGGAGTCCAACTATTTCACTCTGGAGGAGGGAAAGGGAACCCAGAAGATAGCGACACAAAAGAACAAGAGAAAGAGAAATCACCTCTCAAGTGCTTTCCAAGGAAGGTCAATTAAAATACAGGTATATCCTGGGGCCAGAGATTTAGCTCAGTGGTTCCAGCACCTGCCTAGCAAGCACAAGGTCCCTGGGTTCGATATCCAGTGACCACATAAACAATTCTGGGCATGGTGTCTCACGCTCACCAGCAATCAGTACCACACACCACAGTGCCTGGTGTGGTGGCTCACACCTGTCATCCCAGCAGTTGGGAGGCAGAGGCAGGAGGATTGCTAAATTCAAGGCTTGCCTGGGCTATATAGTGAGCTCAGGATCAGCCTGAACTATACAGTGAGACCTTGTCTCAAAAACAAAACAAAACAAAAAAAAACCCCACAGGTATATCCCATGTGCTACAGACAAGGAAGGGAAAGTGGAGGGAATGAGACTTGAGCCCTGCATCAGAATCAAACATGGGACATTTATCAACTCTGAATGAATCTCCTAAGGCTGTGAGTCCACACATTGCCCAAGATTTTAAAGAAGAAAAGAACAGGTTCATCATAGATGACATCTGAAGAAGACACAGGTTCAGATGAACACATGAAAATATACTGGTATCTACAAAGAGGCCATTGGCCAAAACAAGTAGTTTTAATAAAATAATGAAATTCGATCTACTTAAGGAAAGGTCTAATTCAGAGCACAATCCTCAGAATACGTCTTATCCATCGCTATTGCCATTTTTAAAAAGGACTCAAAAAATAGCCCCAATGTCATTTACCATACCCAAAATAAATAAGCAACAATTCTTATAATGTCATTAGGTTTTTTCTTTTTGTGGAACCAGGGATTAACTCTGGGCCTTGCACTTGCAAGGCTGGCGCGGTACGACTTGTGCTAAATCCCCAGCCCTAATATCATTAGCTTGTTAGATAGCAATCAGTCATCTTCAATAATGTGACCAGGAAACAAGAGGGGAATCTGAGAATACAACTCAACATGGTGATAGGAAAGAACTTAGGGAAATAACTCTGTCCTCCACACAGTAGCTTACCGAAGACATCAGTTCACCGAAAAAAAAAAAAAAAGACTACCAGCCCAGATGTGCCATGTCTATACCACCCAACTCTCGCTGATCCTTTCCCTTTCTCAAGTGGGTCATTAGTGACCACTGGCATCTGTCCTGCTTATTGCTTATCTGTCTGTTGCAATCACCTGACCACTCAGCCCAAATCTCTCTGCTTGTCTCTCTGGTTATTAACCAAACATGAAGACTCATCCTCATTATTTCTCTGTATCTCTGAGATGGATAACACTGCCAACCTCTTCTCACCATCTCCACACTAATTCCACATTGAGGTAACCGAATATGATAAAGTTACCATAACATACTGAACCAACTCTGAAAGAGCTCCTCTTGCATCTCCTTATATTCCAATGAGTTTGCCTCTCTCCCTTCAAGTTCCAAGGTTTAGTTTGATCAACCCTATATTACATTTCCTGTCTGTGCCTCCATTCCAATAGCTGATGACCTTCACTGAACCCTATTGCTCTGAAACCATCTTCCCTGTATCTATCCCTGATTAAGATGTACTGACTGTGACTTCCTCATGGCAAAAGAAAACAAGATCCTTTGCTCAAATATTATATTCCTTCAGCAATCATTTCGCTACTAATTAGCTCCCAGATACCTTGATATCATAGCAGAAGTAACCTGGGCAAAAGATACGAATATTCTTGTGACTGGAAAAGTACATCATCTTCCCCAAGGTAACCTAATACAGCACATTGGCACCTGGTTTGTAGATCAGTCTTATGGTTAGCATAAATCAGCTCTCCTGAATTACACAACTCTGAACACTGACAGACAGACATAAAGACTCTGAATCTCCAAAACCGTGACCCTGTTCCCTGAAGACTGGGGATGCTCTCAAGGACTTCTGTCCATCCCAAGAGGATGCAACAGCATCATCTACTTCATCCACCTCTATCCCATAGTATAGACTGTTTCAAATCTTACTTTTTAGATCTACAATATATCCTAATCAATTGTTTGCTAATTCATTTTATTGGTACATCTTATACATACATTATGATCACATTCAACCTATACAGGTTGACACATCTTGATGTGACACATCTTGATTCTCATTTTTTCCCCATTCCCCTGCTCTCCCTACAACCCCCACCCCCATATACATAAGCTTTGTCTCCTTTTTTAACATCAAATCTTTTCTTTCCCTTCTTTACTTTCTCCTTCTAATCAATTATTAGTGTTAGTCTAGTAGGTTTGTTTTTAATAACTGCTCCAATAAAACATAATTCATAAATTATGTAATTCACTCATTTAAAGGCTATAATTCAGTGATTTTTAGCATACCTGCAGTATTGTACAGCCAACACCATGATCAATTTCAGACATTTTCATCATCCCCAAAAGAAAATTCTATTCCCATCAAAGCAATGATTTCCCGTTTTTCCAAATCCTAACGCCTTACCACCACTAATTTACTTTCTATCTCTAGGATTGCCTATTCTGCACATTTCATGTAAATGAGACCACATAACATGTGACCTCTCATGTCACATTTAGAAAGTTCATCATGTTGTAATGTGTCAGTGCTTCATCCCTTTCTGTGGCTGAATACAAGTAACATCCTATCATAAAGATAAACCATATTTTGGACCAGAGATTTAGCTCAGTGGTTTTGGTACCTACCTAGCAAGTGCAAGGTCCCTGGTTCAATCCCTGGTAACTACATACAACAATACAGGTGACTCATGCTCACCAGCAATCAGGGCCACACACCACATTGCCAGGTGTGGTGGCTCACGCCTGTCATCCCAGCACTCAGGAGGCAGAGACAGGAGGATTGCTGAGTTCCAGGCTTGCCTGGGCTACATAGTGAGCTCAGGGCTGGCCTGAACTACAAAGTGAGACCCTGTCTCAAAAAAAAAAAAAAGATAAACCATATTTTGTTTATCTATTCACCCACTCAGGGACATTTAGATGAATTCCACTTTTTGACTGTTGTGAATAATGCTCCCATGGCTATGTATGCACACATTTTTGTGTGAACTTATGTCTTCAATGCATCTAGGAGTGGAATTGCTAGGTCATAGGGTAACTCTGCTTAACCTCCTTTGAGGAGCTGCCAGACTGCTCTCCAGAACAGTGGTACCAGCCTCAGTCCCTCCCAACAGTGCTTGGAGTAGTCTGTGAGGTTTTAAGACAAAGACTATGGTTTATTCATCTTCACATGCTTATCTTTAATAGGTATTCAGAAACTTTGCTTAAACAATGGGTAAATACAACATAGCTTTAAAGTGTGATTGTGATATGCATATAAAATGAACCAATAAAAAATTCAATTTAAGAAAAAGAATGAAGCCTAACCACAATAATAGGTCCCCTTATAGAACAGTTCTCTGCCTATGCATTCCTTTCATCTCTTGGAGAAACTCCCCAATTTACTCTGATGATGTTTTGTTGTTTTTGTTATTTTGTGGTTTTTTAGTGGTGCTAAGGATGAAACCCAAGGCTTCATGTAGACTAGGCAAGCACTCTACCATTGAGCTATATATACCCCAGCCTCTGCCTGAACATTTTTATCTGCCTACAGGATTAAATAATATCCTAACAAGAGCTGGAGATTTAGCTCAGTGATTCTGGTGCCTGCCTCGCAAGCTCAAGGTCCTGACTTCATCCCGGTAACCTCATACAATGCTGGGCACGGTGACTCATGCCCACCAGCAATCAATACCACATAACACAGTGCCAGGTGTGATGGCTCACGCCTGTAATTCCAGCACTTGGGAGGCAAAGGCAGGAGGATTGCTGAGTTCAAGGCTTGCCTGGGCTACATAGTGAGCTCAGGGCCAGCCTGAACTACAAAGCAAGACCCCGTCTCAAAAAAAAAATAAAATAAAATAAAAATAATAATAGTAATATCCTAACAAAGAGTAAATGATATTTATTGGTATTTCATAGGCCTAAGAGCTAGCTGCCCGACAGCTCTGGTGATCTTCTACAATGGTGATTACAATCCTGCTGCCACATGGGTCACCCCAAGCTGTCCCAGGATGGCACCTTTTCAGATGAACTAATAATTTGGGTGGGGAAAAGGGCCACTGGCCAAGAGAAGCATCCTACCAAAACCAGCACCAGGGCAGCCACCTGGTCTGCATTTCTTTGCTGATGAGAAACTTCATTTTCTACTCTTTTACCCTAAACCATACTGACACTCTGTTATAATGACAAGTTTACATATCGTTCCTTGTTTAACTACATGAAAACAAAATAAAAATGAACTATGAACTAATGACCATGTTTGGGAGTAAAGCCCTCTTAGTGGCTGATGTTTCTTTTGAAAACATTCTATATTAAGGAATCATGTGGGAACGCTGCTGGCTATGGAAAGTATCCCACGTCCCTGACTTTCTGGACAGCTGGCAAGCGGAAGGTGGCCCAGCTGGGCACAAGGGGCTCGCGGGCTCCCTCAGCCTCATGGGAAACAGAGGGGAAGCCTAATTTTACCCATTCTGTATTTAGACAGTTTGAATTCATTGGAACAAGAAAGTTCCTAGAGTTGTTAGGAGGGTGGTTTTTTTTGGTCAATATTTAAATAATTTTTTTTTAAAGCTTGCCCTAGATACTGACTGTTTATTTAACACACAATTCCAAAGTGACCAAATCCAATGCTGGCTTGAAAGGTGATTGTAGAAACCCATACATTAAAAAAAAAAAAGGCTCTAGCCAGGTGTGGTAGTGTATACCTATAATACCAGCAGTCAATAAAGATGAGATGGAATCACTTGAGCTCAAAAATCCAAAACCAATCTGAGCTTTAAAAAACTCTCTAAACTATTAGATTTACATTATAATTTATCCTAATCATAACATTCCAATTTATGATAAGCAAAATGATTATTTCAATTGAGATGATATAATTGTTAGATTGTAAATTGTTAGATTAAAACATTTGCAAAATGTTTTCTGAAACATCTGACTGCCAGCGTAATTTTCTACAGTTTCCTTCTTATAAATTTTAAAGTGTTAAGAGAATTCATTAAAAAATTAACAGATGGCCAGGTGTGGTGGCTCACACCTGTAATCCCAGCACTCAGGAGGCAGAGACAGGAGGATTGCTGAGTTCAAGGCTTGCCTGGGCTACATAGTGAGCTCAGGGCCAGCCTGAACTACAGTGAGACCCTGTCTCAAAAAAAAAAAAAAAAAGGTAACAGGTGATCCCTTCCTAGGTATATATCCCAAAGAACCAAAAAACTTGCATGCAGATGTTTGTAGCACCACAACTCACAAAGGCTAAAAGGTGAAAACAACCCAAATGTCCATGAAAAGATGCATGGAAAAATAAATGTGTTCTATCCATTCGGAATCATGCAGTCATAAAAAGGAATGAAGCACTACTACATAGAGGAAACTTGAAATAAGTGACTGTAACCAGACAGAAGGTCACATACTACTGTGTGATTCTACTTATATGAAATTTCTAGAACAGAGGAGACCTAGAGACAGAAAGCAGATTAGTGATTATCAGATACTGGGGCTTGAGAAGATGTAGAAGGATTGCTTAATTGGGATAGTGTCTTCTTTTGAGGGTGATAAAAAGGTCCTCAAATTGGTTGCAAATAGACTTACTGTCACCAAACTGTTTATCTTAAAATAGCTAATTTTGGCCAGGTGTGACATACACACCTGTAATCCAGCACTCAGGAGGATGAGCAGGAAGATCGCTATGAATATCAGGCCAACCTGGGCTATATTGTGAGTTCAAGCAGAACTATATAGTGAGACCCTGTCTCAAAAAAGTAAAATAGGGGTTGGGGATTTAGCTCAAGTGGCACCGCGCCTACCTTAAGCGCAAGGACCTGAGTTCAATCCCTGGTGCTGCAAAAAAAAAATTTTTTTTAATGTAAAATAAAATAGTTAACTTTGTATCATTTGAATTTCAATTCTATGTTTCAAAAGTCAACAGAATAGCCAGGCATGGTAACTCATGACTATAATCCCAGAACTCAGGACCCAGAGACAGGGTTGTCTTGAGTTCAAGGCTAGCCTAAGTTACATAGTGAGCTCAGGGCCAGCCTGAACTACAGAGCAAGACCCTGTCTCAAAAAAAAAAAAGCCAGGCATGGTGGCTCACGCCTGTCATCCCAGCATTCAGGAGGCAGAGACAGGAGGATTGCTGAGTTCGAGGCTTGCCTGGGCTACATAGTGAGCTCAGGGCCAGCCTGAACTACAAAGTGAGACCCTGTCTCAAAAAAAAAAAAAAGTCAACAGAACACCTAGAATCAAAGGATAATATTAAGAAGGTAAAGTAGGAGAATACAAGGCCCGGAAAATGCTCTTACTTTAGCATAAGAAGGCCACATCGGTGGACCAGCATCAGAGAAAGTTATGACAGCAAGTGGGAACAGCAACTTCAGGCCTAAGTTTCAGACTGGAAGGTAAATGAAAGTTGTTTTTTTTGGCTTTTGTTTGGGTTTTCTTGTTTTGTTTTTGTGGTTCTGAGGCTCAATCTCAGGATGCTACACTTGTTAGGCATATGTGGTACCACTGAGTCACACCCCCTGTGAGGTAAATGAAGTCAAAGAAAATCCTAAGAAATCCCTACTGGAGAATTTTTCATGAGAACATCACAGAGCCTACTCCTGTCAAAGGGTACTGTAATTCTCTAGGGAAAAGATGTTCCTACCTGTCACAGTGGGCAGGTAAAAATCAGGGCTGCAATCAGTCTTAAATCAGCCATAATATTAACGAACATCTACTCAGAGAGACTAATGCAGCTTTCACTCACCAGATGTAAAATCATTAGCTTTAGTTTCTCAGTCTGCATCCTGCTTATTTTACTGCACAGCTGGCTTCACACAGCATGCTATGTCCAGGTTCTTGTGAATCTGTTTTCCATCAGTCTCCTTTATCACAGGGTAAACTCCCTGGAGTAGGAGCTTTTGTCACCATGTGTCCCAAGGCTGTGACCAGAGTCTGGTATGCATTTTCAGACTAACAATCCAGGCTTGCTTGTCCAGTGTCTTTTCTGAAGCACCATCAGAACAAGCAACCTTCCCTGTGCATGGGGTCATGGCCTGAAGGAGTGCTGACACTGTGAGACCAGAGATCAGGAAGCACAAAGAGCAAGGTGAGTCCCAAAGATGCAGGGGTAGGTCCTTAATTCTTTCCTGAAAGTCAGAGGGAGCCCACCCCACTTCTTCTCACCATGTGTGTGCCATGACATTTTCAACATTTTCTGAAGTTCCATTTCCATACAGCACTATTCATGGGGTGACATCGAACATGTGGGTTTCAGTGCTAATGAAAACAGGCTTGAGGGGTGCAAAACCAACATTCACTAAACACCTCTCCAGTGTCAGAAGTCTTCATGTGCATGATCTCATTTAATTTTAACCCAAACCTCTACCTTCTTTGAAAACTTTCTTGATAACTGAGTTACCAAGAAAATTCCATTTTATTTGCCATTTTTAAACTATATGCTATTTAAAAGTAACTACATACTGACTGCTTTGAAAATTAAGACACTGACAACCCCCACAGGCAAGCAGCAGGCTGTCAACTAGCCCCTTCAGTAAGAACCAACCTTCTTAAAACAAACTATAACAAACTAGTCTGATTTAGTGCTACTAAATGTCAGATTATTAAATTTCTGAGATGAAAATCTATATACACATTTTCCGTTTAAAGCAAAGAGGCAGAAATATGGCCAGTTCTTCTGTGGCAGTATAGTAGAAAACTCATAATGTTTTCATACATATAATAATTTCTACAGTTTTCCAGGTACTTCTTTAACAGTTCTAAGTTAACTTTATAATAAAATTAATTATTAATTCTACTTAAATATCAGTTATGAAATCTAATCTGTGATCCTTATCTATTCCTACATATGCAAAAGAAATCTACTTTCTGGTTTTGTGAAAAACATGCTCTATTTCTTTTTTTTTTTTTTTTTTTGAGACAGGGTCTCGCTTTGTAGTTCAGGCTGGCCCTCAGCTCACTATGTAGCCCAGGCAAGCCTGGAACTCAGCAATCCTCCTGCCGCTGCCTCTCAAGTGCTGGGATTACAGGCATGAGCCACCTCGCCCGGCACTGTGGTATGTGGTATTGATAGCTGGTGGGCATGAGTCTCCACGCCCAGCATTGTATGTGGTTACTGGGATCAAACTCAGGGCCTTGTGCTTGCGAGGCAGGCACCAGAACCACTGAGCTAAATCTCTAGCCCCAAACATGCTCTATTTCTTAAGCCACAAATGATTCAAATTTTTCTTTCTCCTCCTCCTCCTTAAAAATAAGCTAAAAATAACTGTAATGACATCCTACTCATCCTGAACTCACATACCTAGCAACCTGATTTATTCAGAATATAGCTGACAACCAAAATGTTGTGTAAAGACCAAATTGTTATTCTTTTTAATCAATGGTAACATTTTTAATCAAATCATATCTTCAAAGTATTTTGTGCTTTGTTTTGTTTTGTTAATGGAATGAAGTAAAAACCAGAAGCAAATCTTACTGGAAAGCTATATAAGCTAATAGCAAGAGAGCAAGCAGAAAATTTAGTTTTGAGCATATAAGAACAGGAAAATAGTAATTCTGGTTTAACACATTCCCTCTGGCATAAACCATCAATAGTGCCTGCATAACTATCCTGCTTTTATTAATTTTTTTAGTAAAAAGACAATAAAAGTGATTAGATCTGATTGTAGTACCAGTGCTTTGACCCACCCAGCAGTGAGAAATTAATGTGCTGAAGTAAAACAAAAGAATCCTATTTGATAGGAAATTGCTGTAAGGATAAAAGCCAAATACCAAGTAGTAAAAATCACTAAGTTATCAAGAAAATTACATTTTATTTGGCATATATCACTTTATGAAAGTAAGAGTTTCATATATTTCAGAAATGTGAAACCAAATGTTTAAACTGATTAAAACAGGAAAACTTCTGATTGACTAACAGTGGAAATCCTTAGCTCTTCAGAAAACTCAACCATCCAAAAAGACGTACTACAATTGGTATTTATATCTAGCAACAAATCAAATAAGGTTGGTTTCATATTCAACCATATGACTACATTAAAACTCTCTATTAAGGAGCTGACTAGGAGAAAGGAAAAGGATTGGCAAATTAAATCACCCTGTAGCAGGCCTAGAAAGAGACTGTTAGGAAAAAAGAAACTAACCTGATTATATGAAATATTTACATCAAATGATAATCCCAGAACTGAATCTCAATTAATCATGCCTTTGAGGAAAACTTATAAACATCATTGAAAATGAAATGGTAAATTTTAGTCAAGATATATTATTAAATAATAAATTTTTTATCATTTCAACTTATTTTCAACCACCTTGACTATTGATTTTTAAAAAATACCTCTTCTACCACTGGATGAATGGATAAATATGATCTATCCATAAATGGATGACCATAGAAAGGAATAAAGCACATACACATGCTACAATGTGGATGAACCTTAAAATCATGGTGCTCAGTGAAAGAAACCAGACACATACAAAATGATTTCATTTATGCAAAATGTCCAAAACAGACAAATGTAGAGGCAGAAAGTAGATGAGTGGTTGCCAGAGGCTGGGAGCTTTGGGGGAAACAGACAGTAACTTCTAATGGCTAAAAGGCCTCTTTTTAGGGTGATAAAAATGTCCTAAAGTTGATTGGGATGATGGTTGCACAGCTCTATCAATTTACTGCAAACCACTGAAATAAATATATATCACATATTAAAATTTATATTATAAAATTATATCATCTTTTTTAAGTTTTTTGAGACAAGATCTTATTTTGCATTTAAGGCTGGCCCTGAACTCACTATGTAGCTAGGCTGGCCTCGAACACACAGCAATCCTCCTGCCTTTGCCTCCCAAGAGCTGGAAATTACAGGCTTGAGCCACCACGCCCAGCTGAACCATATATATATATATATATATATATATATATATATATATATATATATATATATATGATCCTTGGTACTGGGGATTGCTCTCAGGCCCTTGTGCTTCCAAGGTAGGTACAGTACCATTTTAACTATATATTTTAAATAAGTGAATTACATGACATTTAAATTACATGGGGTCAGGGATTTAGCTCAGCGGCACCATGCCTAAAGGTACTCCTGAGTTCGATCCCCAGTATTGGGGGGAAAAAAAAACTGCTATTAAAAAAGCAAATCAAGCCGGGCGTGATTACACCTGTAATCCCAGCACTCAGGAGGCAGAGATAGGAGGATTGCTGAGTTCAAGGCTTGCCTGGGCTACATAGTGAGCTCAGAGCCAGCCTGAACTACAAAGTGAGACCCTGTCTCAAAAAAAAAAAAAAAAAGCAAATCAAAGAATAGCTTAAAATAATCAGGCTAAGAACTTTGCTGATATTTTTTAAGAAAATGCCACACACTATAGGCAATGCTGCTCAAAGAAACAGAAAGTGCAAGCTGGAGCATCTCCAAAGAGTATATGGAATTGGAAATATAATAGCTACTAAATAAAGTAACAGCATGACTACAGCTATGAAAGCAAACATTTCTACTTGAACTCCAAATGGCAGAGACACAAAGTTGACATCTTAGAACTATCTGCTCTCAAAGTGCTCATGATCACAATTTTTTTCTGAAGCCAACAAGAAAATCCCACTTCCTCAACCCCCAATTCCACCCATTATTTTATCTGAGAATTTTACTGTGAAATGTGTATGAAAGACAAGGAAAGTCTTTTGAAATACCTTGTTTGTGTCACAGTCCCAAAGTTTTTAAACTTCTGCAAGTACTTGCACACCAAGTCAGTCACTTTAGTCTTTGGAAAACAGGTAGGCTCAGGATAACAGTTTCTCTCAGGGAAGCTACAGTTTCAAGGCCTGAGCCTTTGTGAAATTCTGCTGCAGGGGCAGGTCGGGTAACATAGATTCCCAGTGACAACACCATCTTTCAGCACCAAGTAGAGCTTTCCCCTTCTTATTTCTCTAGCCTAGCAAAACACAGTAAATATTCTAGTAGTTGGCCATGAGTTTTCTTTACTGTTTCTCAGAAAAGGGTAAGAAATGCCTTGAAGAAAAAAAACACATTCAAACTACTATAGAGAAAGCAGAGAAAAGTAAATGAGCCAGAAAATGAAATGGAGAAGATAGATATCTAATCCAACATGCCAGATAAAGCCCAGGTACCTTCTTAGCCAGACACAAATTGCTCAAAGGAAAGAATTTCACGTTCTCTGTTATTTAAGCAGAAAGTAAGAATCGTGTGCGCAGAGAAACTCAGAGACCCAGAAAAGAAATACTTTGGAACAAAGAAAGTGGAAATGAGGGCTAAGAGTATAGATAACTCAGTGGTAGGACAAGTGAGTCCTAGGTTCTATATCCCTACCATCACCTCCCACCAAGGAAATGACAGGGATATGGGTTAGTGATCACAGTAAGAAAACATACAAAGAAAATCATACAAAATCTCAAAATCTTTAAAATATTCAAAGGCTCCAAGTTAATTTGGGGATTTCCAGAGGACCTGAAGTCCCCAGCACCTTAGGTAAATGGATAATAACCAGGCTCAGGACATCATCACCAGGAATAACACTAACAGAATACTTGCTAAGCACCTTTTTTTTTTTTTTTTTTTTTTTTTTTGAGACAGGGTCTTGCTTTGTAGTTCAGGCTGGCCCTGAGCTCACTATGTAGCCCAGGCAAGCCTCGAACTCAGCGATCCTCCTGTCTCTGCCTCCCGAGTGCTGGGATTACAAGCGTGAGCCACCACGCCCAGCACTGTGGTATGTGGTATTGATGGCTGGTGGGCGTGAGTCACCACGCCCAGCGTTGTATGTGGTTACCGTGATCAAACTCAGGACCACGGCACTTGTGAGGCAGGCGCCATAACTGCTGAGCCAAATCTCCGGCCCTATTTGTTTAGTTCTTTTAGTCAAAAATTTACAAACATCATGAAATTCATTTTACTGGAAACCAATCTTACAATCCCTCTGTACACATTCAGATAGGGAATGAAGTATGTTTTTAAACAAATGTATTCACTCACATTTTCTTCAAGTCATTTCATAAGTGTTTCTCAAACTTTCAAAACTAAGTGTGGTTCCTCTGGTGATACCTACCTTTCAGAATAAATCTGATCCTGAAAAACCATGCTGTAAATTTTATTTCTAGAGTTTAATCTTACTTATATTTACAGGAAGTAAAGAACCCTTTATAAAGTTAAGAATCTCACACATACCCTACAATTTAGTGGTTCTGAAAATCTGAGTTTCCTTGTGCTAAATTTGTCTAAATGAGGGTTCATGGTTTAAACAAATGGACAAAAAGAAACCACTTCTTCATATTAAGAAAAGTACTATTTCCCAGTCATGAGAGAATCTCAGCTAATTATAGAGAATAGGATCTTGTTCAAAGTTTGCATTTCACAAAGAGAAGAAAACTGAGAACCACCAAGATTAAGCAGAAGCAGAGAGATTGTTGCCAAAATGTGCTAAACTTAGTGAAGAAAACATGTTTAGATGGAAAGCTAATGTACAAAAACAAATTCACTTTTACAAGTAAGATAGCTCTATAACACTGTTTTCTTTTCCAAAGCCTACCTTCCTCCCTTACTTTTTGGACAGCTCATTCACAAAACAAAACACATTAAAGACCATAAGAAGAAGTAGTATTTTCTGAGAGAGAAAAGAACTCAGTAATGAAGCTATCTGAAAAAACGTAGCCCACACTTGAAATAGTAACAGCAAGGTAAAACTAACTTAATCAATGTGCAAAACCCCTTTTACCAAAAATGTCATGGCCTTAATGATATTCTGTGTTTTAATATCCATATATAAGAAAATAAAATACATGTCTATGAGCGTTCTTCCTCTCTCCATATTAGACCATTAAAAAATGAAATTATTTCCCAAACAACTCAAACATGAAAAAAAAATGATTCGAAAGCTGTTTTCTGTACCACATTTTTCTTTGGGAGGATAAAAAAACTGAACAGAATGTAATAGCATTACATAAAAATCCTGGAAATTATGCACAAAGACTACCCTGGAGCTTTGCCAAAAAAAGGGTATGCTGGTTTTTCATGCACATACATGATAATCAAGTAAGAATTATCAGGAGCTACAGTATTATTAAAGATAAATACACTTCTTGAAATCTCCCATTTTAAACAGCTTAAAAATAATTGCTTAAACTAAGCCATTCAACCCCATATTTTCTGGGCCCTAAATAACCACTCAGGTTTTCAATCCTGTGCTTTCCTGCTGTAGAGCCCCTGCTACCTACCCTCCCTCCATCATAGCACTGAGCATCCAATGCCTCATTTCACATCCCAGGCACTGTGCACTTTTCTGAGTACAAAAGCTATCAGAAACCACTAGGGCTGTATGAAAAGTATGCAGGGAACAACTCACAGAGAAAGCCATGGGCCCAAAATGGGGCAACAGGGGTACCAAATGTACAGGATCTGTAATGGAATGAAACACACTAAATAAGCTAAAATTCATCACTCTATATGGACACTTGAAGAAAGTCACTAGTCACCTTTCGAGAACGTTAACCTAGGCTGCAAATTTAGCTGAATTGGCACAGTGCCTGCCTTGAAAGCAGAAAGTCCTGAGTCTGATCCCCAGTATCAAAAACAGAAAACAGAAATCAACCCAGTGTGAAAACTGGTAAATAAAGGAAAAAATAGAGGCAGTGAAATACAAACTTCTAAATATACACATGGCCTGGTACTGAGATTTCACAGTATCTAGGGTAACATGTATGAAAATCCTATGTGAACTAGAACAACTTGAGAAAGGTATGAATATTATGGCTGTTGCTGCTACAAAAAAAAAAGCCTCTATTTTTTTTTCTGCACCGGGGATCTAACTCAGAACCCTATTTCCAATAACACTAGCTAGTAAATCTATTTTCTGTTGAAAGTTACTATATGCCATGTACCTTTCCAAACACTTAATATGACCAGGTATAATAGTGGATACTCCGCACTCAGGAGATTGAGGCAGGAGGACTGTGGCAAGTTTAAGGAAAGCCTGAAATACATAGAGAGACTCAGTCTCTAAAAAAACTTCTTTACGGGCCAGAGGGTTAGCTCAGTGGTTCCGGCGCCTGCCTCGTAAGCGCAAGGTCCTGAGTTTGATCCCCAGAAACCATATACAATGCTGGGCGTGGAGACTCACGCCCACCAGCAATCAATACCACATACCACAGTGCCAGGCGTGGTGGCTCACGCCTGTAATCCCAGCACTCAGGAGGCAGAGACAGGAGGATTGCTGAGTTCGAGGCTTGCCTGGGCTACATAGTGAGCTCAGGGCCAGCCTGAACTACAAAGCGAGACCCTGACTCAAAAAAAACAAAAACAAAACAAAAAAAAAACTACTTTACTTTTTACAATTCTATGAGATGGGTGCTAGTATTTTTTTTAATGTAGTTCTTTGAGTTTAAAGACACTAGCTCTACCATTTAGCGGTTCTTTCTGGCTATGTGACAATTATGAGTTACTAGATCTCTGAGCTTTAGCTCCCTCACCTATAAATTGGACATATTCAGAATTCCTACCTCACAGAGTTACTCATATTCATCCATTTGTTGCATATTTGTCTAGGTGGTTATTTCATTAGTTTCCTTACTCTTCTAGACTATATGCTCCAAGAGCACAAAGGCCACAACTCTGCCTCCAGACCTTTGTTCAGGTCTTCCAAACAGTATAAAATCATTCAATATTTAATGATTAAATAAATGAGTTTACAGTAGAATAACTGCTCCAGTTCAAACCTTAGTCAAAATCTCCAGGGCCACAAAACTGAAGATTTTCTCATAATCCCTTTAACTGTCAAGGGCCATATCATCCTAAGTACTTCAAAGCTCTGGGGACCTAAAGCAACCCAAGAACAACACTGACTGAGCCCCCTGGGTTTTCAGTAAAGAAACTGCCAAACTCAGCAGCTACACTTTAACCAGGGCAAGCTATCAGTGTTTTGGATTTGGACACTTGCCCTTTTTAATTTGAGAAACTGACACAATCATAGTCCCTGGTGTGTTCTGGGTTTCAGCACATTATACAAGATGTGCACCACAGAACAGTGGAGGAAAAAGGAAACATCCTTCAGTGCAGTATAAAATGTGACTTATCCCAGCAAAGTCTTGGTTCTCATTGACTATGTCACTATGCCACTGATGGTGAACCTTTTTGAGATAGGTGCCCAAACTGTAACCAAACCCACTTATTTATAACAAAGCGAAATTACACCTGAATACTAAAGTTTTACTTTAGAAAAAATAACTCACACATTAACATCTCTTGTCTTAAAAGAAAAATAATGTGCGTGCCATAGGCCTGCCACCACTGCACTATGCTAATAAGTGCTCTGCTTCAATTACCTCATTTGATTCTCCCAACCAGCCTCTGCCAAATTCCATCTTTCTTATAAACTGTAAAGCCCCCAGGCAGCTTGTCCCAGATCCCACAGCTCAGAAATTGCAAAATGGAGAATTTAATTCAAATGTATCAGAAACAAAACCCCCTTGCACATAACCACTAAATTACACTGCCAAAGGGTGAACCCTCCAAAAATAAATTTACAAAAACAAAGCTGATGTTCTTTATTATGACCCCTGAACACCAGCAACAAAGATTTGGCAGAATCACAAAGGAATTCTAAGGATTGGGTAAGAAAAAGTGAATGGATGAACAAGTCACTGGCTACTTCCACAATAAACATGTCATGTTTCTCCTGATTCTAGTTTAAGCTGTTTCCTCAAGACAATGTATGTTTAGTAGAATAAACAGGAACATTCCATCTTCCTAGCTCATGATTAGGAAGTGTAGATCTCATGGCTAGGAAGTCAGACTCAGAGTGGGGTCTCTGAGATCCTGGGGATTCCCAAGACCTGTGAGGTCAAAACTATTTTCAGAGCCAGAGATTTAGCTCAGTGGTTCCAGCGCCTGCCTCACAAGTGCAAGGTCCTGAGTTCAATCCCGGTAACCACATACAATGCTGGGCATGGTGACTCACGCCCACCAGCAATCAATACCACATACCACAGCGCCAGGTGTGGTAGCTCACGCCTGTAATCCCAGCACTTGGGAGGCAGAGGCAGGAGGATTGCTGAGTTTGAGGCTTGCCTGGGCTACATAGTGAGCTCAGGGCCAGCCTGAACTACAAAGTGAGACCCTGTCTCAAAAAAAAAAAAAAAATTCAAAGTAATGCTTAGACATTTTTGCTCTTTTGAGTCTTGAAATGCATAATAATGGTGCAGAGGAGATCAAGGGACACAGGAAAAGGGGAGGGAGGATATAGGAAGGAGAAGTAAAAAGGACCAAAATGCAACAGGTATATATATCAATTCCTGATGGTGAATGTATTTAGTATATACTGCAGACATGTACTAATAAAAAGAAAAGGCTGGAGCAGAGATTTAGCTCAGTGGTTCTGGTACCTGCCTAGTAAGTGCAAGTCCCTGGTTCATTCTCCAGTTACCACATACAACAATAGTAGGCACCATGACTCACACCCACCAGCAATCAGTACCACATACCACAGTGTTGGCCACGGTGGCTCATACCTGTAATCCCAGCACTCGGGAGGCGGAGGCAGGAGGATTGCTGAGTTTGAGACTTGCCTGGGCTACTTACTGAGCTCAGGGCCAGCCTGAACTACAAAGCAAAACCGCGTCTCAAAAAAAAAAAAAAAAAAAACCTATCAAGGATAAAACTGCTAATGCTCTACCACCAATCAAGGTGGAGGTACCAAACTATTCTTGGTATCATTATATATTCTTGACCACTGCACATTTGCAAAAAGAAAATATAGTCTCACTGAAGAATATTCCTGAGGAAGTAGCAAAAACTAATGCCTATGTTATTATTTTAAGGGGCAGGTACTGGGAATTGAACTCATGACCTTGCGCTTGCAAGGCAGGTGCCAGAACCACAGTGTTAAATTCCCAGCCCTACTCTGTTAAATCTCAACTTTGAGTATGTATCTGTTTAATAGTTCATGAGATAAATGTGAAACAATCCTATAATAATTGTGTTGCACACAAGAGTAAGAGTCTTGCATTTGTCAGGAAAACCAGCAGTGCAATTGCTATACTGGTGACTTGTTTCGTGGAATATCATATGTACTTGACCTACAGACAATAGTCATTTAGACTTGTAGTGGCAGACTATTTCTGAAAAATGGATGAAATAAGTCTGTCACATCAAGGAAAACATCAAAGTCTTGTTGACAACGATTGAAACTCAAGTAAAAACTAGAATTTTGGAAAATTTCTACCAGCCACTATGAAGTCACTCGATAAGGGTGGATTTTAAGGCTTTCTTGATGTCAGTACTTGGAATATCTACCCAATTCAAAAAACAAACTGATCAGTGCATGCAGTTATAAAATCATACTTAGGGAGCAAATTGTGTCAAAAATCCAATGGAGTGTAATAGAAGAGCATACAAATAACTGATAACAGGATTTGAGGCTCCATGTTGCAAGTAACTGTTAAGAACTACCACTTTAACCTTTAAGAAAATATCCACAATTATCTAAAAAACAATTAAAATATTCTTTCACTTTCCAACTACATATCTGTATAAAGCCAGATGTGCTACACAACCTTCAGCACTCAGGAGTACACTGACTACAGAAGCAGATAAAATCTTGCTGACCTAAAAATGGTTAAATGGTAGATTTTGTTATGTATGTTTATTTTACAATTTTTTTAAATTTGGTTTTTGACTGATTCACACATTTTATGGACTCACAAAAATGTAAAGTGGTGCCCCTCTTCTCATCAATTTATTTTTAATACTTTTTTTTTTTTTGAGACAGGGTCTCACTTTGAAGTTCAGGCTGGCCCTGAGCTTACTATGTAGCCCAGGCAAGCCGAAAACTCAGCAATCTTCCTGTCTCTGCCTCCCAAATGCTGGGATTACAGGTGTGAGCCACCACACCTGGCTTAATAGTTATTTTTTAAAACCTAGTTATTTTATTAAATAACTATTTTATTTTATTAGGTCTTTATCTTAACATGAGATGGGTTTAATAGGTTTACTTTACTTTGAAATAAATTAAGGAAATATTTGTTTAAACTTCTCAGTTTCAATTTCTAATATGGTAAATATCAATAGATACTTTACATAAACAAAAGTCCTTTAGTGTCCCCAATAATTTTCAGGAGTATAAAAAAGAGACCAAAAAGTTTGAGAACTACCAACTAAACAAAGGCTCATAAGCCTGTCCCAGCCCCAGGACTCCAGCCCATTCTCAAATCCATTCCTATTCCCCAGCTCCCCATCCTCTGCCACCATTATTGCTGCCTTGACTACTTCTGCCTCCATGGCCACCACCAGCCTCAGGGGTGGGGAATCAATGTTCCTACCTATTCCAAGGGACTGAGTTTCTCCATTTAACTCCATTGAGAGGATCCTGGGCACTTTTTACCAGTACAATACTGGAAAATACTAGGAAAATGCAATAAAAACCTGATCAATGCATGATCAATACTGGGGAAATGCAATAAAAACCTGATTTATTTGCTCTTAGGAACAAATAAGTTTAATAAAGTATACTTTCCGGTGCCAAAGTTGACTCAAGTTTAACTACAGATTAGCTTGGCAGGTGCAGTTCACCAGGTTTATCAGCAGCCTAACAACAATGTCATTGCCTTCTCCAGTCCTCCTAGAAGAACTCTGCCCCATGCCCTAGCAGGCCTTGTCCTCACTGAGACAAAGGCTCCCTCTAATGTGACTCAGTGTTTCCCTTCTGTTCTCAGCAACACCTGAGTGTGGCCAGTCTACAGTTCACATGTCAGATCTCTTCCAATTTGAAAAATTCATAACCCTTTATAAAATCCTCTCCAGTGATGCTAGATCCTATTGGAGAAGTTTAGGTTTGTCCTATCCCAAGTATGAATGGTAGCCCAAGCCAAATGGTGTCCAGAGCCAAATGGGTGGCATGCCTCTCAGTCTAGCTCTTCCAGTGATCAACAGCTTCATACTGTCACTAGGAAAGGGACCTGCAGAGGTCTAATGATGATCATACTCATATAATATTGGAATCCCAATGGAATACCATTCTGAGATCACCAACCAATAGGCACACATAGCTTTGTGCACACTCATATATCCATATGTGGAAAATTCTATGTACTTTTTTCCAAGATTATTGCATGACACAGTAGAAAGGCAACACTTATCAGTAGATAGAAGCATCATTATTATTAGTGGACTAGAACCTTGAAACAACTTTATTTGTTCCTTTTTAATTTCTCCTTTTTTTATTAATTCTACCTGAAAATACCTTCCTTCCTTCTACATCATGCCAGAAAGTCAGAAAACCTTATCTTTAACTTCTTCTGCCAAAGGTTAATTCTACCCAGAAACATCTTTAGAACTAACAGTTGTGTGTTACTTACTAGAAACCACAAAATTTGGTGCCAAAGAACCTGATAAAAACTGTCACAAAGGCTGCTTGAGCCTCTACTCCATAGCTGGTGGTTGTCTCCCAGTCCAGTAGTCAAGCTCCATTTTCTGCTTTATCTTTGCCATTTCTGCCTAAGGGGCTGTTTCAACATATGCCTGAGACCCCCACTTAAGAATGTTGGTGTAGGCCAGGCATGGTGGCTCATGCCTGTAATTCCAGCACTTGGGATGCAGAGGCAGGAGGATTGCTGAGTTCAAGGCTTACCTAGGCTACATAGTGAGCTCAGGGCCAGCCTGAACTACAATGTGAGATCCTGTTTCAAAAAAAAAGAAAAGAATGTTGGTACAGGGCCAGAGATTTAGCTCAGTGGTTCCAGCACCTACCTAGCAAGAACAAGGTCCCTAGTTCAATCCCCAGTAACTACATACAACAATACCAAGTGTGGTGACTCATGCCCACCAGCAATCAGTACCACATACCACAATGCCAGGCATGGGGGCTCATGCCTGTAATCCCAGCACTCGGAAGGCAGAGGCAGGATTTCTGAGTTTGAGGCTTGCCTGGGCTACATAGTGAGCTCAGGGCCAGTCTGAACTACAAAAGTGAGTCCCTGTCCCCCGCCAAAAAAAAGAATGTAGGTGTAGCCAGGTGTGGTGGTATACGCCTGTAACCCCAGAATTTGGAAGGCTGAAGGAAGCAGAATTGCCCACCACAAGTTCCCGACCAGCCTGAGCTGGATAGTGAGTTTTGGAACCAGCCTCAACTACATAGTGAGACTGTGACACAAGAAAACAAGTAAAAAAAAAAAAAATGCAGGTGTGTTAGTCAGATTTCCATCACTGTAACCAAATACCTAAAAAAATAAAACAACTCAAGGGAAGAAAGATTTGTTTGGGGTCCCAGTCTCAGAGGATTGAGCCCATGATTCGCTAGCTCTATGGCTTTTAGATCTGAGGCAAGGCAGAAACATCATAGCAAAAGGGTATGGCAAAAGAAAGCTGCTTATCTCACTGCAGCTGGAAAGCACAATGAGACAAAGCCAGAGAAGAAAGGGCCAAGGAGGAAATACAGTCCCCAGGGAGCACAACCCCTCCATCCATCCATCCATCTTCTCCTCCTGTGTAGTTAGATGCTAGGAGATAGCATCAAGATGCTCAGTCTCTCCCAGTCAACACTAATCAATTGTATCTTTATGAAAAGAATGTCAGGTACAGATTGTATTGTTATCTATTCCCTTCAACCAGGCCTGCCCCTTTTATTTCTATTACTTCCCAATAAAGCCATCAAATGATGATCTCCTCAATGGATTAACCCACTGATGAAGTTAAAGCCCAAATGATCTTAACACCTTCCAAAGGCTCTAGCTCTGAACACATGAGGCTTTAGGGGGACACTTTAGATCTAAACCATAATAGCAGGTAAGCATAATTTCCAAGAGAAGAGGCAGAGCTGTAGCTAAGGAGTTAGCACCATGGTTGCAAGAATTACATGCTTAGATGGGCACAAGCCATCTGTGCTATTAGAAGGAGCAAGGGAAGCACCTGTAAATGTAATAGCACCCAAAACCACAGCTGGGTAGGGTGTTTAGCTGTCAGCTGATAGGCTCATGCCTATGGGACAATAGGGAACCTAGACTTCCAGTGCTGGACAAGTACTTGCAAAGGATAAAGAAGAGAGGATCTCTGGCCACACAGACAGGGGCCAAACAGGAGCCCTTCTAAGTGCCACCTAACAACAAAGACAAAGGTCTTGGTCACAGAGGTGGCCAAAAAGAGACAGTCTATAGATACACACATCAGTAGATCTCTGTCCAGGCATTCCACAAGGATAAATCTGGCTATGATAAAAGGCTTTAATCTCTATATCTAACAATACAATCTGTACCTGATCTTTTCATAAAGATACAATTGGTTACTGTTGACTGGAAGAGACTGAGCATCTTGATGCTATCTCCTAGCATCTAACTACCCAAGGAGGAGAAGATGGATAGAGGTGTTTTCTAGAGTTTCACTTTCTGTTCCTGAGACTCTACATCTATGATAGGAGAAAATAGCCAACTGGATAATACTCTTCATCTTTCTGGTTTCAGCCCAAAGCCATCCCACTTGGGCTTCAGAGTTCATCCCAAATGCTGTCAAATGCCCTTTCTTCCCATCACTCAAATCAGGTCATCTAGTAACTTTTGACTTTGTGGGTTACTTCCAAAATCCTAGCCCATGTTGAAATTCCTTCAGCAGTAATCCCAGCACTCAAGAGGCAGAGGCAAGAGGACTGCTGTGAGTTTGAGGCTTGCCTGGGCTACATAGTGAGCTCAGGGCCAGCCTGAACTACAAAGCGAGAGCCTGTCTCAAAAAAAAAAAAAGTTTAGGGCCAGAGATTTAGCTCAGTGGTTCCAGCGCCTGCCTCCCAAGCATAAGGCCCTGAGTTTCATCCCAGTAACCATATACAATGCTGGGCATGGAGACTCATGCCCACTAGCAATCAATTCCTCACACCATAGTGTAAAGAAAAAAAAATTTGTCAAATTTGCAGCATTTTAGGTCAAAACAACAAATTCCTCTAGCTTTTTATTTTCTTCTTTGGCCCGTGTCTTAGCTATAAATAAAGATAAAATTTACCAATAAATTAACAAATGAGGAACTGGGTATGGTAGCTCACACCTGTAATTCCAGCACCTGGAAGGCTGAAGTAGGATGACTGTCTTGTAGTCTGGGCTACATGGTAAGTTCAAGGATCCAAGCAAGACCCATCTCCAAAAAAACAAAAACAAAAAACAATTTTTAAAGATGGGTATTGAAAAAAATTTAATGACTTGGTGACTTCCAAAAACACTGAATAATTTCCTGTTTATGTTTCTGTAATTCAAGTAGTATACTACACAAAGTACAACTTGAAAAACTGCTATCATTATCCTTTGGCCCAATATATCTGATTATTACATTTAATGCTGTGCACCACTGCTTAGAATTTATCTCATAATCCCTGATGACAGAACCTGCTACTCTCAGGTCCCAAAGATGCCAAAATTCCCAGGAAGGATTACACTCCTACCTCCTTCCATTAACATTTTCAGCCCCAAGAACAGGTGCCACCCTATTCTTTAGAAGACACTTGTCCCACCAGAATCTTTCAAGTGAACTGCAAAGTATCATGTTCAACTCCACCAATGAAACATGTTAAATTAAGTCAAGCAAATTCTCAGGTGAAAATAGTTTGCTACTACCTCCATTCTTCTTAATTAACAAAATAAATAACGAAAAGTCAGAATAAAGCATCCTTGCCAGATAACTAAATAAATGATATGGAGAGCTCAGATCACAAGTCAGAAAAAGAACATGCCCATTGAGCATACATGGTTATTCCAAGAGCAACAACATATACAAGCCCTAACCAAGCTACCTGCTGTCTCTGGTTTAAACTATCACATCTCCCATGTCTGATTGAAACTATTATTTCTCTTTCTGAGGATTCCCTCTCTCGGGGCTTTTCAACTGTGTAATTATGCAGTATGTGGGCACCACAAAACATAATATTGCCTTACAAATGTCAGCTTTTAAAAATCAATGTTATGTTCTCCACATACTTCTAAAATAGATGTTTCCTTAAATCTGATTTTTAGTTTAAACTAACCTAAGAAATCTACCAGATTTACTCAAGAATCCTTATTTTTTGGTTGCATTTATTTACACATCACTTCCCAGAACTCAAAGATTTTTGTCATACATAAAAATTAAAAATAATAATAATATAAATTTCCCAGTAAAAACATCAAGAACAGTTTAAGATCAGAGACAAGGGGTCAGATATAAATCTGAGAGGACAGAAGAAAGAGACAAAAGAACTCCTTGGGTGCCTTTTCACTTTCAAATCACATGATAACTCATGAAGTTCAGCATTCTAAAATGTCGGGGTCTGTGCGGTAGGGCAAATATCATAAGCATCATCAGACCAATGAATGATGAAAGCCAAAAATGCAAATGCTGTTTCAAATGAGATGTAAACAATGAGAGGTATAAAATGCCATCTAATTCTTGAGGATCCTGCAGGGCAGAGCCAATTTATACGCCTATTTTGACATTAAGCAAAGCAAGACCTCGCAAGGACACAGATTTTAATCTTCATAGTTTTGCCAAAAGGGATGCAGAATCATTTGCATAGGACTTGAGGGTAAGCAAGTGAAAAGCAAAGGCAATTTTTTGAAGTGCTAGAAAGTTCTCACAGCTAAAGGTTTCTGGTACCCTTTTACCCGTGGGCCACGTCCCCAGAATTTCAGAAATGTTAACAGTCAACTGGTAGTGTGTGCATTTTCAAAGACCTTTTTCCTTCTAAAGGTCACATCTAGGTCAGTACTAGCTCAGTGTCCCTAACTGCAGGGTGATTACATCTGTGATATTTGAGTCACTAGAGAAAAAATTACACTGATCCTGAGATTCCCGCATGGTCAAGTATCCTGAGACAGCTGAGCTGCCTTAGACACTGATGCTGCAAAGAGATTTTTAAAAATTTAATGCACAAGGCATACAGGAGAGAAGTGATGAGGCAAAGAAACACACATACCTTTCAACTGGTCAGCAACCACACTCTGGCCAAGGCGTTCAATAACTCTCCCATCTTCCATTTCGTACCGGTCATCTAAGTATTTTGCAGTGGCCTCCGAAATGTGAACTTTACCAGCCACTCCCAGCTGCTCCATGAGATTGGCCAAGTTTACATCATTGGACCACACGTCAAATTTAAACCTCCTCATGCCCAAGATGCCACACAACACAGTCCCCGTGTGAACCCCGACGCGCATGTTCACCATCTCTTTCTTCTCTTGGCAGAACTGTTCGATGGCTTTTATCATCCCTAAGCCCATTTCGATACAGCAGTAGGCATGGTCTGCTCGGGGCTCAGGACACCCTGCCACACAGTAGTAACAGTCTCCCAGAGTGCTGATCTTCTCACATTTGGTCTCTTCACACAGCCGGTCAAAGCGACCAAACAGGTCGTTGAGGAGACCTACCAGGGCATGAGCAGACTTGTTGGCACTCATCTTGGTGAAGCCCACAATATCTGCAAATAAAATACTAACTTCTTCGATCTGCTGCATCTTAAAAGGGCGGAATGCTATTGGAGCTTTCTGTATGGAGGATTTTTTCTTCCTGTTTTTGGGGCTGGAAGTGGCATGCCTCTTGACAGAATTCTCACTCTCCTCATCCCCCTGTTTCATTAAGTCATCAGCTATAATTCTTGGCATTACAGAATGAATCATCCTCTCTTTGAGGGCTTTTTCTACTTCTAGATCTTTTCCATGCATGATGGATTGTCCCACCTTGAGGAAGGTGCTCCTGGACCTCACCTGAGACATGACAAACAGGTGGATCCCAATGGCATGAATGCAGATGTGGAGCAGGGCCCTGCTGAGCAATTCCCAGTGCAGGGCCCGGGCTTCCGGAGAGGGGAAGCAGTCTTCATCTCGGAAATGATAGCCAAAGGTCTCAAAAAGGACAGAATAGGTCACCCCCAAAAACAAACTCAAGTACAAAGGTAAGTGCATGACGGTATAGAGCAAAAAGAGCACTTCGATGCACATGGAAAAGCTCCCCACTTGAGACAGGCAAATGTTTGCGGGTCTGGCTGTGGGAGTATGATTGTAGCTGTCAACGCGTCCTGAGAGAGGCGTCAAAGCCTGAAATTGCGCAGCCAGGGTCAAGCCAAACACCAGCAGAGTGAGAGCCAGCGAGGTCCACGCATAATGCCGGGTGTACAGCTTGGTGAAGGTAAATAGAAAAAAGCCCACACACACCACCAGGAAGCACAGAGGGGGGACCACCATGACAATCAGTTTGGACCTCATGTGAACAGCGAAATAGATGCTCCACAGAAGGCAGGCGAAGCCCACATAGAAGAGCGCATACCGGAAGCGGCGCTGGGTCTGCGGGAAGCAGCGCTCCAGGCAGGCCTCCTCCAGGTTCACCGAATCGAACTTGGGATCCCACCACCGGCTGGACGCCCTCTCAAACAGCTGGGGCAGCTTCCTCTGCCTGCGCAGGCGGCTTCTGCCACCCACCCTCCGAGGAAGGCCCCCGGAGTCCCCGGAGCTGCTACAGCTGGAAGAGATGCTGTACTTGCAGTGCTTTGGGTGGCTGTTGGAGGACAGCTGCTTGGGGTTGATCTTGACCCTTACGCTGTTGCTGTCTCCGCTGGAGTCGCAGCTCACCTCGGTGCTGTGGTGATGCAGCAGCTGCTGGTGGGGCGGGGAAGCCATGTTGCCCAGCTCGGTCAGGGGTACCTACGGGCAAAACGACGTTAGTGAGAGCCGCCTCCGTACACAGATCCCGGAAGGGCACGCGACCTGTGCATGCCCCAAGTGCGGGCTCCGGTGAGCGACTTGAGAAGGCACCACACACTACAAAACCCGCCGGAAAGGGGGAGTTAGTGCCCCGCCGCCCCTTCTCCGAGGCGGCCGAGAATCGTTGAGGACTTACCTGGTCCTCCCGGGGGGTCCAGGGTCCGCCGCCGCCCTGGATCCTGGGACCGGGACGCGGTGCGGACCTCTCGGACGCACTCGCCAGCTGGTGGCCTCCGCGCCGCGCGTCTCCAACTGCGGCTTCAGAAGGAAGTTCAGTCCTTGAGCGCTCCGGGCGCAACGAGCAGCTTTCATAAAAACAACTCCAACAGCGAGCAACGCTTCATCCTGCAGCAGCAGCGCCCGGTGCGTCAAAGGCGCGCGGGTCGGACCTGCGGCGCTGGCCGCGTCCCCTCCTGGCACAGCCAAACCCCGGCCCGCGCCCTGCGCCCCGCGCCCCGCGCCCGGCGTCCGCGCCTCCGCGCTCCGGCCCGCCCTGCCCGCGGCAGGGGGCGCACCCCGGCCCTGAGTTTGCCAAGCCCGCGGGCCCCCGTCGGAGCGGCCGGTCTAGCGGGCCCTGTGCCCCGCAGCCGAAAGCGCCGCACCCTGCCCGGGGACAGACGACACCCCGGGCCGAGTCGCGGGCCCCTCCACGGGCGGCAGTGCGGGCTGCGGCAGTCAGGCTCCTGCGCCGCCGCCCGGACGCCGCGCCCACGCCTCGGGGCCCTGCCCGGGCTAGCGATGCCACCGCGGCCGCGCCAGCCACCAACTCTCCCGCGACCGCTGCCTCATGTCGGAAGAGCAGCCGCAGCCACCATCTCCGGCCCCCTCCCCCTCCCGCTGTCACTGACAGACGCGCGTCCGCGCCGCCCCTCGCCCCGCCGCAGCGCGCAAGCGCGGCCTTCGCACGCCGCCGCCAGGGCCCGGGCACGCGCACGGGCCGCGCGCCGCCCCGCCTTCGAGCGCGCCGGGCCAGGGGCTGCGGGCGGGGCGGGGCGGGGCGGGCAGGCTGGGTTCCGCCCTCCGCCCGGGGCCTCGCCGCGCCGCGCCCTAGCCGCCAGCTGCAGAGACCCAGCCTCTCAGCACCTAGAGACCACCTGCCCCACCCGCGAGCCCGGAGGCCCTGCTGAGGAAGAGAGTAGCTGGGGCGCGCAGGGTGGGGACAGTCCCCTTTTCACTACATCGAAGTTTTCAAACTCTGGATTCCCCTAGAGGAACGCTCCATTTTCCCAGCAATGAATGCAGGTCCCGGGTGGCAACCGGACCTCTCTGAACCTGCTAGCCAAACGACCACAACAGGTCAAGCCTCACCTCCAGTGGCCTCAAAAATAGATACCCTGAAGACTGCCTCCTCCAGGCTCCAAGGGGAGTCTGCCTTCACATCGCTGGGCGACTCTGCTCCTGGTTTGTTTGGTTTTTTTTGAGACAGGGTCTCGCTTTGTAGGTCAGGCTGGGTTCAGGCTGGCTCTGAGCTCACTATGTAGTCCAGGCAAACCTAGAACTCAGCAATCCTCCTGTCTCTGCCTCCCGAGTGCTGGGATGACAGGCGTGAGCCACCACGCCCGGCACTGTGGTATGTGGTATTGATTGCTGGTGGGCGTGAGTCTCCACTATGTGGTTACCGGGGATCGAACTCACGCCCTTGGGCTTGCGAGGCAGGCGCCCGAACCACTGAGCTAATTCTCCGGCCCTGCTCCGGGTCTTTTAACAATTGTTTTTCCTTTTCTACAAACGAATTTACCAAAGAGTCCGCTTGTGGCAAACAATTCTACATTTGCTTCCATAAATAGTCTGCCACTTGTAAAGACGATGGAATATACTGACCCCTTCTCCTTCCTATTACAATACAGACACAGTGGGTCTTTCTCTTTCCTTCCCTCCTCCACCTGACAGGCCTATCCTGGGAATGCCCACACCAGGTATCACTGTAGAATTAGAAAGCATGAATGTAAAATACAGTGAATATTATTTAGCCATAAAAAGGAAGGAAGAACAGATGCATGCTACAGTTGCCTGAATCTTCAAAACATGCTTAGCGAGAGCTGGGGAGTTAGCTCAGTGGTTCCAGCATCTGCCTCACAAACTCACAGTTCCAGGTTCTATCCCTGGTACCACATACTACAATACTAGGCGTGGTGGCTCACACCTGTAATCCCAGCACTTGGGAGGCAGAGGCAGGAGGACTGCTGAGAGTTTGAGATTAGCCTGGGCTACAAACCGAGACCCTGTTGCCAAAAAAAAAAAAGCTCAGTGAAAGAAGCCAGATATAAAAGGCCACAAATATGATTCAATTATATGAAATGTCTACAACAGGTAAATCCATAAAACAGAACAGAAACTTATGGATGTCAGGGGCTGAGGAAGAATTGAAGAGTTACTGTTAGTGGTTTGGGGTTTTTCTTTTGCAGTGATGAAAAAGTCTAGAAATAGAGGTAACACAACATTGTAAATTACATGGTGGTTGCACAACATTGTGAATGTACATAATGTCATTGAATCAACACATTAAAATGTCTTAAGTGGTAACTTTTATGTTGTCTATTTTACCACAATAAAAGGAGAACTAAAAGTAACATGTTAGCTGGCATGGAGGCATAGCCTGTAATCTAACACTCCAGGAGGCTGAGTCAGGAGAGTCACTGTGAGTTCAAGGCCAGCCTGAAATACATAATGAAATCCTGTCTAAAAACAAAACAAAACAAAGGAACATATTATGTTGTAGTGGTAGTTCTGTGAAAAGGGTATATTCTCAAACTATGAGAAAACACCTGATGAACTCAAATGAGACAGTCTACAACATAACAAGTACTCATCAAAAGTCTCAAGGTTGTAGAAGAGAAAGTCCCAGGAAATGTCACAAATTAGGAACTGTCATTCAGGGGATATAATAACAAAATGGAACATAGAATCCCAGTTTAAGTCAAGGGAGTCTGCAGTTTAGTTAGCAGTATGCCATTGTTAATTTTCTGGTTTTGAGTCTTGTTCCTATATTTATGTAATGTTGACATTAGCAGAAGCTGAATATAGGATACAGGGAAACTCCCTGTATTCTTGCAACTTTTAAGTCTAAAATTATTTAAAAATAAAGGATTAAAAGCAAACCCTATTGAGCATCAACCATATGTACTTTTCTTGGATCTGAGGTTTGAAAATGTAGGATATATGAACAAGCTAGTAAATGAGACAATAGTAGTAAACTATCATTGGCCAAATGTGTGGTTAAGTGCCAGAAACTACTGGAGGCTTTCACTTGTGACCTATTTGGCCCTTACCACAGTTCTGAAGTAGATACTATTGTCCCTCATTTAGAGATGTGAAACTGGTGATTCAAGAATAACATGTCCAAAGTCCCACAAAGGGCAAGTCACAAGTTCACGTCTGAAACCAGACTTCTGAGGTCATGATGCCCTGAGTGGCCCAGGCACCATCCTCTGTGAGTCCATGGTGGTTCAGCACAGATCTTACCTTATTCCTCCGTCAACCTATCTGAACAAGATGCCCTTGGACATGGATCTCACAACTTCTGTTTCTCTCCATTAATGCAATGTTTCCCCCATTTCCTAGTTTCCCAAGAAAATCAGAAAGTTGACCTGTTCTTCCCCTCCCCAAATCACTTCAGTCTGCCCACCATTTGTGGTAACTTCTGCATTCATAAATTAGTCATGTTAGTTTTGATATATTGGTAATAACCATATCCACATCCCTTTCTAGTATAGCCCTCTGAGAGCAGTTCTGCTGCATTCCCTGTTGTTGAAACTGCTGCTGAAATCTTCAAGCTGCCACATACTTCCCAACACCCAGGTTAGGGTGTGAGCCATTCCAAACACCTTGGGTTGGGGACGCAGTCTCTCGCACTGTGCATTAAGTCCTAGGGGCACACACTGGTAAGTCATCCCCATCCCTGCAGGGCAGGGAAAGATCCTTGGAAAGGATCTGGGTTATAATTATGGAATTAGGCTTGGAGACAGACGACATGAGAAAGAAGTCTACAGAGGAGATTAATCACATTCTCACAGTGCCAGAACTCAGAGGGAAGTCTCCTGAGAGTTCTGGGTCCTTCCTCTCTAACCCAAAAAATATAAAGGACTCTGATCCTCTAAAGGTATGGAGCAGATGTGATGGCTTTCTCCCACCATCCAATCCAGATTGCTGTCAAGTCTGCAGGTTTCTTTCTCCACCAGTGACAGATGCAGAATTCCTATCCAGATGCAGCATGAATCAGAACGTGTCTGTATAAACTCTACAAAAACTTATGAAAAGTCTTGCCTACCCAAGCCTCTCATTCTCATCCTCTCTCACTTGCACATTCACCTGCTTGGTGAGGACCTCGGCACCAAGCCATCAGAAGTCACATGGGGTGCCTGGCTTTGAGGTAAGTACCATGTTGACTAAGTTCTACCCATTCTCATCACACAAGGTCCTGAGGTCTTTGCAGTATCCATGTTACTTCTGGTTGTCAGGTGGATAATAATCTTGGAGATGATTCCTACTGGAAGTGAATTTCCTGAAGGGTTTTTTTGTTTTGTTTTGTTTTGTTTTGTTTTGTTTTGTTGATGATACTAGGGATCAAACTTGGGCCCTTGTGCTTCCAAGGTAGGTGCAGTACCACTTGAGCTAAAACCCCAGCCCATGGAAGGTGAATTCCCTACTGCTACTGGGCCATGTGTCCAAAGAAAACTACAATTACAAACATTGAGTCGTTTTTTCCTTCTAACTGATGGGAGTAAATTTGTAGTCTACATTTTCCCCACTATTGACTCCTTTAGTACTGGAAATTGAACCCAGGCCCTTTGCACTGAGGAAGAGACAGAAAGGAGTACATCACCAAGCCACTGGAGGCTGGAAGAACCAGGAAGGATCCTCTGCTAAACCTTTAGGAGTGTGGCCCTGCTGGCACTCTGATTTAAGATTTCTGGCCTCTAAAGCTATAAAAGAATAAATTGCTGTTGTTCTAAGCTACATAGATAGAGAAAATTTGTTCTAGTGGCCTCAGAAAGCTAGTACAAACCATTTTGTTTCTTATTCTACAAGAGCTCAGGGTGTAATTAGTACTGCCGAGTGACCCTTCCAACAGAGTGGACAAGGGGGAAGGAGTCTCCTTTGTAACTTCACAGCAAATGTGGGCAAGCAGCATCATAACAGTTCAAGAGCTGCGAGAGATATCCACAGGCCATCACAAAGGAACAGAAATCAGACCTGACCAGTGGGGAAGAGGGAAGGGGCAATGTGCTCACTTGTGTTCAAAACAGCTCTGGAGTGCCCTTAAGAAACTCAAGTTACCCAACACTGTCCCCATCTTATAGAAATGGGACTTAAACGAAAAGAAATAATTCTTTGCCCGTTCCATAGATGTTTTCAAGTGGTTTGTTACTTCCAGGGTGCTGCTGAGAGCTCAGAAGTCATTTGCTTTTTTTTTTTTTTTTTGAAACAGAGTCTCACTTTGTAGTTCGGGCTGGCCCTGAGCTCACTGTGTAGCCCAGGCAAGCCTCGAACTCAGCAATCCTCCTGCCTCTGCCTCCAGAGTGCTGGGATCACAGGCGTGAGCCACCACACTGGGCATTGTGGTATGTGATACTGATTGCTGGTGGGTATGAGTCACCACACTCCGTATTGTTATATGTGGTTACTGGGGATCAAACCAGGGACCCTGCCCTTGCTAGGCAGGCACCACAACCACTAAGCTAAATCCCTGGCCCAGTTCTCATTTCCTTATGTCTATTTTTCACTCAATTTTTACTCAAAGCTCTGGGGGATTTCCTCAACTTTATCTTATATTGAGATTTCTCAATTTCTTTTCTTTTCAAGAATTTTGCACAATAGTAACTCTGCTACAATGTTTTCATAGCTAAGAGATTTTCCTGTCTTTAGAACTTTAAATTCTATTTTTTTTCCTTCTTTCACTAATATAATAATTTCTCATCTCTCAGAAGACAAAGAAAGTTGCTTTTAAATTTTTTGTACAGTCTTCATTTTTGGTCATGTTGGTTTTTGCTTTGTTTTGTTTTGAGACAGGGTCTCGCTTTGTAGTTCAGGCTGGCCCTGAGCTCACTACGTAGCCCAGGCAAGCCTCAAACTCAGCAATCCTCCTGCCTCTGCCTCCCGAGTGCTGGGATGACAGGCGTGAGCCATCACACCCGGCACTTTGGTATGTGGTATTGATTGCTGGTGGGTGTGAGTCACCACGCCCAGCATTGTATGTGGTTACTGGGATCAGGATCGAACTCAGGACCTTGCACTTGCGAGGCAGGCACTGGAACCACTGAGCTAAATCTCCGGCCCCTGATCATCTTGTTTTGATTTTTTTCAAATTAGAAGCTGTTCAGGAGCCAGGTATTGTTCTGCATCATAAGCACAACATCACAAGTTGCATCCCTAGTAAAAAATAAATAAATAAAAATTAGAAGCTGTTCTATAGCTGGTGTGCCTTTGCTGTTTAGTCACAGTTAGGAGGTCACTAAAGAGCTGGTGAGAAATTCAGAACCTGTGGTGGAACTTGTCAACCATAGGCTTTGCTGCACTGCAAAGTTTCACAGCTCTGGCCGCACATAGTAATCACAGTGAGTTTTTTAACCACCTCACTTCATCTGCAGATTTCCTGAGGTAGTCCTTTGGAGACAAGGGCAGGGCATGATACAGGTATTTAAACTTCCCCAGATGACCACTTATGTCTATAGAATATTTGAGCCCACTTGTAGGGGACATTCCCCCTTGTCGATGTCTGAATGTATTTTTCCTTGAATTGGTCAGGTTTTCCAGAAAAGATTCTTCCAGCCTGCTGTCACTCCACTAAGAAAAGCAGAGAGCTAGAAGGCTCACCTTCAGAATCTAAACCTCCACTTAGCAAACCACTCTTAGGGATTGTTTCCAATCCTGGAAGAATTCTACTGATTTTACCCAGAGCCCTCCTGTGACAGTCTCTTGCAATGTTGACTTATATACCACAATGAACGTGAATACCCTGGAAGTATTCATCTGTATCCACCTGGCAGAACCTTGCATGCTTTGCTATGAGGATGTGTATTACAGGTATATAGTAGCTCAGAATTATCATCAACATTATCCAGATATGTTTGTGAGCCAGACAAGTATTATCTCAATGCAATAACTTTTTTCAAGCATAGAAAAATTTCAGGAGAAAGTATCCAAAAGCATCTATGATAAACAATATCTAAGAAAGTCTAAATTTCTGGCTCTAACTTTAATTTCTCAATAAAAACTGGATTTCTAATTTTGGGCTGTATCTAAGAAACCTTAGACACTATCAAAATAGTTTTGCACTTTTAATGAAAAAGGAAATCTCAGTTCTAGGAATGACAGCTGAGTACTTACAGAGTTCTTCCTAAAACCCTCATCCCTTCCAAACTTCATGAAACAAACATTGATGGTACTTCGTATGGACAAACTAGTGTGATAAGTTGGTGGACACTGAAGACAAATCTAAAATTAACCTGCTTTTTGCATATAATGTGTATTATTCAGCCTGAAAAAGGAAATTTTAACATGTTATAACATAAATGAACCTTGAAGACATTTTACTGTATTATGCTAAGCAAAAGAAGCTACACACACACACAAACACTGTATAATTCCTCTTAAATGAGACATGTAGAGTAATTAAATACATAGAGGCAGAAAGTAGAATGGTGATTGTCAGAAGCTAATGAAGGGGGAATAGGGAGTTTTTAATAGATACAGGATTTCAGTTTTGTAAGATGAAAAGAATTCTAGACATAAACCACAGTAATGGTTGTTCAACAATGTGAAGATACTTAATATCACTGAACGATAAACTTTTAAATGGCTATGATAGTGTTATGGGCTGAAATGAATCTCCTCCAAATTCATAGGTTGAAGTCCTACACCTGAGCAGCTCTTTGGAGACAGGGTCTTCAAAGAGGTGATTAAGTTAAAAGGAAGTTGTTAGAGGGGCTTTAATCCAATATTACTGAAGTTTTTACAAGGGATAATTTGAATATAGATGGGTGCAAGGGGAAGATAATGTGAAGACATATGTTGAAGATGGTATCTATAAGCTAGATTCAAACTTCTAGGCCCCCAAACTGTAAGGAAATAAGTTTCTGTTGTGTTAGGCCACCCAACTTGGATCTGTGATACTTTGTTATAGCTGCCCTAGCAAACTAAAACAGATAGTAGAATTTTCTTCTTCAGGGCCAGGGACTTAGCTAAGTGACCGTGAGCCTCCCAAGTGCAAGGGCTTGAGTTTGATCCTGGGTAGTGCAAAAAAAATTATTTTTCCTTCTTATATTTTTTTGTTTAACATAACTGGGGATTGAATTTAAGACCTCATGCATGTTAGGCTAATGCTCTACTACTAAACTATATCCTCGACCCATTTTTAAAATTTTATTTTGAAGGGCTGGGGATTTAGCTCAAGTGGTACCATGCCAGCCTTGAATGCACAAGGGCCTGAGTTTGATCCCTAGTACTAAAAAAAAAAAAATTATTTTGAGTATCCCTAAGGTCCCCAAGCTTGGCTTGATTTGAAATCCTCCTGCTTCTGCCTCCCAAGTACTTGGGATTAGAGGTGTCTGTGACCATGTCTAGTGGTACATTTTTTGTTATGCATATTTCATCACAATTAATAATAGTAATAATTGGGCTAGAGATTTAACTCAGTGGTTCCCGCACTTGCTTCACAACCACAAGGTCCTGAGTTTGGTAACCACATACAATGTTGAGTGTGGTGACTCACGCCCACCAGCAATCAATACCACAGTGCTGGGCGTGGTGGCTCACGCCTGTAATCCCAACACTCGGGAGGCAGAGACAGGAGGATTGCTGAGTTTGAGGTTTGCCCGGGCTACATAGTGAGCCCAGGGCCAGCCTGAACCACAAAGCAAGACCCTGTCTCAAAAAATAATAATAATAATAGTAATAATAAGAGCATAACTTTATGAATATGAAAGTAGGAAAAAAATCACCCCTCCTATACAGCACAGGCTCTTCACAACTTAGAACAGAGCAAGCCATGGGAAGTGCCCAAGAAATGGACCCATAAAGGGTAGAGAAGGGCAGATAGGGCATTTTGACAAAGAAGATTTAGAAAGACATCTTTGGCACAAATAGATTGAGAACCCTAATAGGCAGATCTGAGGTCAAGAGAACATACACGCCAGGTGGGGTGGGGAGCTCTCTGAAAGCAAGGCAGGTGGCCAGAGAGGACAGCATGGTGTAGAACAACTGCATGATGCCCAGGCCAGGTGGTTCAGTGCAAGTGAGCAGCTGGGTAGGTAGGACCAGAATCAAAGGTCAGGAATAAGTCATTCCAAATTCTGTCCCATCCTATAAGAAAAACAACATTTCCACTTCCTCTGTGCAGTCTTTTATCTGGCTTTTCCTCCCCAACCCCTCACCCTACACAACTGCCTTCTTACACCTCTGTAGACAAGAATCTTCAGGGACAGGAATATCAAGTTCTTGTAATGAGATTCATTACAGGAATGACCCCAAGAAAAGCTGCTGTGTGAAGCTTCCATCCATGTCTCCAAGATGGAGAAGCTGATCCCTCATCTGCTTTCCTCTAGCAATTTGGATCTGCTCCTGACAACTTATCATAAGGCATTTTAAAATTAGACATGTGTCACTCTCATAAGACCCTAAGCAGCTGGAAGGCAGTGATCAGGTCACTTTTATCCCCAGCTGGCAGACTTCTAGGCTCAGTGGTTCGGGCTGGTCCCACGCAGGGTGTGGGAGGGCAGGGCTGATACAAGGCAGCCTGACTCCTAGGCCAGGGCCTCTCCCAGCACCTGCTATAAGAAGCCAGTTGGTGATCACAGTAGGAAAGAGGGGAGGCCAAAAAAGTAAGAACCCAACTACAGAATCATGAGCTGCTAAACAGGGAACACATGTTTGTGGTTTAATTCTTCCTGTTTGTGAGCCAAGTTTCTATAATAAGCATGATTCAACCCAGGTAATATTAAAAGCTTGGAAACCACCTATCCTTTCCTGAGTTACATAAAGGCGTATTCAAAGATACTGGTGTACAAAACACTGGGACATAGATAATCACCATGTAATTGGAATATAAAAACATGTTGGGTCGATAAATATGATTTGCAAGAGACTTGTGCTCCTGCCCCTTGCTTTGAATCTGATAATAATCCTGTGAGTGAAAAGACAGGACAAACTGGCCTCCGGACTGATGGGCAGATGCAGGCACTGACACTCTGAAAAGAAGAAATGTCACCTGAAGGTCACAGCCCTTCCATAAAGAGATCGTTTTTTGACAAGTGAATTCTTTGTAACAATACATATGAGGCGCTACATAGCCAAGCGACAGGCTAGAAGACCTTGGCTGCCCAGGGCAGAAAAAGGCCAGGCCAGGGCCCAGACTGAGGGGAGATATGCTAATTCCTCAGGGCTGCCATACAAATTGCTACAAATTAGATGGCTTACAATAACAGAGTATGTCTATCACAGTTCTAGAGCCAAAAGTCCAAGATCAAGGTCTCAGTCAGCTGCAGAAGCCTTCTCCCTCCAGGTAAATGCTCCCTCCACAGGTTCTATGGGAGGAGAATACTTTCTTGCTTCTGCTGGCTTCTGGGGATTTAACATTCCTCAACTGGGGCAGCATAATCTCAGTCTCTGTTTTCTGTTCTGTCTGCCTCCAGTGTCCCATGAACTCTAAACTCCTTCTGCCTCACTCTTAAAGGGACATCCATCACTGGATTTAGGGCCTTCCCAGGAAACCTTATTTCCAGATTCTTAGGTAAATTATATCCATAAACACCCGTTTTCCAAATAAGGTCATATTCATAGGTGCCAAAGATTAGGAGTTAGACATATTTGGGGAAGACAATGTTCATTCTACTCCAAGGAAAAGGCAGGTTTAAGCGCTCAGTGTCACCCTATTCCTCAGGCCAGGCCTCAGGCAGGCAAGTAGGAGGAAAGGAGGCTAACTCCCCTGAGGCCAAAGTTGGGGAAAAAAGCAGCAAAGGAGTGTGAAACAGGGCCCACAAGATTGAAATCAGTAGTTCATGAGGTTCAGGGAGGCTAGAGAAGAAAGCTAAGCCTGGGGAGTTCAGAGCAGCGTTGCTAGGACAAGGCTAAAATCACATTCCTGGGCTGCTTAAGTATCCTGAGAAGGCAGAGACTATATTAATGGCCTCTTCTGTAGCCAGGCCACAGTGCCCTGCTGAGGCTAACCTTATTTGACCCGTCAGACCAGAGCCAGGCTTCTTCTCAATTTGTTATCAGCTGAAGCTGGAAGGGCTTTGGAGCCTGTGGTCACAGGGTCCAGCCAGGGGCAATGGCCATGCAATAGTGCCTGGGAGCCAGGACAGGAACATAACAGGGATAAGTCAGAGATGACTAGCTGTGGGAACAGGGAGAGGGGATGTTATTAGAATTTCTGCAGTTAAGTTCTACTCTCCTGTGAGCCCAACAGCACAAGGTGAATTAATTAATATATACACAGAAATGAGACTTAGAGAAGAAGCTGAGCTTTGGTCTGATCCATGCTGCTCTGGGCAGTAAAGACAGAAGACCCTGAGCTTGCCGTACCTTTATTCAGTACATCTGGAATAACAAAATGTAACATGTGACTCACAGCAGGGCAGATGCAGGCAGTAGTTCTTGAACAATGAGGAATTATGCAGAGGAAGATCTTTGGATGTCTTCAGCTGGTGTAGTCCTGCCCTGGAGCATCACAGTATCGCTGGACCTTTGGGGTCTTTGTTGTGACCTGAGACGAAGATAGAGTTATGTCCAGACATGGCATAGGTGGCTTGTAGACAGGAAAACCAGGCCTAATCATAATTTTAATTGTGAAATGATTTTTTTCACAAAATTATGTATAATTTCTCTGACCACTAACCGCACATAATCCTGGACTTCATTCATATTCAACAAACCCATTATCTGTTCCCAACAAATAAAGAGAGGAAATAAGACATAATCAGATAAGAGGAAGTGCCTCAAAGATCTGGAAATTATAATAGTGCCCTTAGGGGTTAAGGAAGTGGGCAGTCTGAGGACCCTGGAAGAGGCAACAGGACCCTGTACAGCAATAGATACTGTGGTGGTACTGCCTGGCCTCAAACCCCAAATCCTCAACTTGCTGTGCAACTTTGGGGTACTCAGTCTTGCTACACCTCATCTCTATAAACCAAGAATCAAATTAAAATCTGTATCATAGGATTTTTATTAACTATTACATCAAATGAGCCAAGGAGAGCACTTAATACAATACATGCTATATAGTAAATACTCAACTAATGGCAGCTGGTATGAACCAATCATGTTGCAGGCAAACCCTAAAGGTTAAATTTAAGTGTCAACCTGGCCAAGTTAATGAGATTCAGTTATTCGGTCAAATACCAATCTAGATACTGCTAAAGGAGAATGTTTTATATGTGATTAAATTTAAACCAGTAGACTTTGAACAAACAGGTCACCCTCAAAAATGTAGGTGAGCTTCATCCAATCCAGTTGAAGAAAGCCCTCAATAGAAAAGACTTAGGTTCTCTGGGAAAAAATCTGCCTCCAGATAGCCTTCAGACTTGGGAACAGGTGCTGTACCACCCTAAATTTAGAACTTCCAGTCTCCATAATCACAGGAACCAATTTTATAAAATAATCAACAAGGGATGATAGGTATTGATAGATAGGTACACAGATAGATTAGATAGATAGATAGATAGATAGATAGATAGATAGATAGATAGATAGATAGATAGATAGATATAGACAGACATCTTCTTATCTAACCTATTAGGTTCTCTTTGTCTGGATAACTCTAATACAACAAGATGAGTGGCTAATAGCCATAAGGACAAATGTCTGAGGCAGAGGACCAAGAACATGGGCTATGCTGTAGAGGATGAGCAGGCCAGCAGAGCCACAGTACACAGGGCACAAGAGGAGACACCAGGAGGTTAAACAGGACAGGCAGGTTGACAGGACCCTCAAAAGCCAAATGGGACCTTTGGGGGATTCGTGAGTATGGGACTGGCATTGTTCTTACAGAAAAAGCACTGCTCAAAGTAAATCACACAGACTTCCTACACTGTAACTACTTCCAAAGGGAATCAGGACAGTCATAGAAATAAGCTTCATGTGAAGAAATTTGCCTCTCACCAAGGACAAACCATGTCATGCAAAAATGTGGAAGCAGGCCTCATCCCTACCTCACAGCACCGCAGCTCAAAGTTAGAAGGTAGACACACTTGAGAAGGGGGCACAAGAGGAGCCAGCACCCTGAGACTCTTACTTGGAATGTGGGTGTGGCCATCCTACACAGACATCTGGAATGTGCTATGCTGCAAAGTGAATTCCTGGCGCATTTTTTAAGGCTCAGGTGACCTGAGGGTATGTCTATTGTGAGATAGCTGCATCCTGAAGACAGACAGAAGACTCTGAAGCCGGCCATAGAAAACACCTCTGTCCAGGAGCCCCACTCACAGCCCCGGTGCTAAGTGGCGTTACTCCCACAGATGCTCTGGGAGCTGAACTTGATCAGTAAGCCTGACTTCCACAGAGTAGCTGGACAAATGCCACTGGCCAGCTCCCATGAGGAAATGGCAGTGCCTCCCTGGAGACAAGGTGAAGTCATTTTGTTGTAGGGACATCGTTCTTCCTCATGAACTGGTTGAGGCAAGAAGCCCAGTGATGCCTGTCCTCTCTGGCTGGCTGCTCTCATGTCTTATATTTGTACCCATTCTTTCTTCCAGTTCTGTAAACAAAGATAGAACAGCGACAAGAATCTACAACCTAGATGTTTCTGAATGTCACCACCAGTTTTCCATAGAAAAATAGAAGCATAGAGATACAACCAAACTAAAAAATCCTTCTGCTCCAAACACCTAAAAAAGAAAAAAAAAGTATTGTGGAGTGGACAGAGATATATAACCATTTAAAAGTGTATAATTCAACTGGCATTAAGTACATTCATACTTATACGCTCATCATCACCCTTTACACCCAGAGGGGGATATATGGTGCCCAAACTGGTGCCAAGTCTTCAACTTCTGAGCTTAAATGATTCACCCAGAATTTTATTCCTTTTTAGGAATAATAATATTGAATTGTACATAAATACCTACTACATTTTGTTTATCTATTCTTCACTGATAAACATTTGGAGTTCTCACCTTTTGGCTTTGTCAGTAACACTATTATGAACAGAATACAAATAACTGTTTCATTACACTTTTTCTAGACTTAGTTCTGGTGAAATTCTTACTTTTATTTTTATTTTTATTTTTGTACTGGGTATTGAACTTGTGACCTTGAGGTTGCAAGTCAGGTAGCAGAACCACAGCTAAATTCCTAGCCCTGTTTTGTTGTTGTTTTTGTTGTTGTTGTTGTTGTTTTGGGGGAGGGGGTTGGCTTGGGTTATTGTTGTTGCTGCTGTTTTTGTTTGGGCTAGAAATGTGTTCATTTTTTTTGAATGTGAAAAGTTAGCAACATAAGATTTTTCATGTTCTCTCATGATCTTCATAATATCTGCTGCATTTATGGTTATGTCCCTGTATGGATTCAGCTTGACTTTATGCAGCCACCTTGAGTCATAACCACCACCACTCCCCTAACAAACCCTGATCAGTTTTCCCTGTGTAGCTTCCTAACACACTTTAAACAAACCAAAACACTAGAGTGGTGTATGGAACTTTCTGACCAGACTCTAACACCATCAACACCAGGAATGTGCTTAAAGTCTTTGTTATTAGCTTGAGATAAACCTAAATAAACTTCTGTCCTGACCATTTATAACCCCCCTCCTTTTGACCCAAATTTCAAAGACCTACTGGTCTTGCTGCTCCCTAGAACCACACTTATGTTAGTAGATCCTCAATAAGTGGCACTGTCTGCATTCCTGGATCCCTGCCTCTTTTCTTCGGTCTCACAGTACACTTGCAACAGTTTTCACATACTGGGGCTATGCCATTCAGGAATAGACCCCTTTTAAATATTCATATTACTTACTGGCATCTTTTTTCTTTTTTTTCTTTCCTTTTTTTTTTTTTTTTTTTGAGACAGGGTCTCGCTTTGTAGTTCAGGCTGGCCCTGAGCTCACTATGGTGCCCAGGCAAGCCGCCACAAACTCAGCAATCCTCCTGTCTCTGCCTCCCGAGTGCTGGGATACAGGCGTGAGCCACCATGTCTGGCATTGTGGTATGTGGTGTTGATTGTTGGTGGGCGTGTCTCCATGCCCAGCATTATATGTGGTTACCGGGGATCGAACTCAGGACCTTGCGCTTGCGAGGCAGGCGCCGGAACCACTGAGCTAACCCTCCAGCCTGGCATCTTTTTTTTCTTGATCACCTTATCAGTGGTTTACCAACTATATGACCCTTTCATAAGCCAGCCACATGAGTTAGAATTGAATTCAGCTCTGGATTAGAGAAAAATGCCAAATAATGATGGTTTGACAAGATACATTCTTTTTCTCTATATCAAAATATCCAGAAGGTTTCATTCAGGTATGGTCTGGTGATTCACAGGGTTCAGGAACAAGGTTCTTCAGATCTTGTTGCGTTTTCATTGCCCAAGGAAGGAAAAGGCAGGTCCAAGATGCAAAGGTCAGCCTTTTGTCCAAGAAAGCTGCTGGAGCTCCAGCCAGAATTCCAGCAATAATAGTCAGTTATCTTTTAAAGAAAAAATTTTCATGAGAAAAAATTTTTTTCCATTTCCAGGGGACTTCATTCCTATGTGTACATTCAAATTTCTATCTGGCATTATTTTCCTTCTGCTTAGAGTATTGTTGACATTTCCTCATAGTGCATGTCTGCAGGGAGCAGATTTTCTCAGCTTGTTTATTTAAAAAACAGTCTCAAGTGCTGGGGATTTAGCTCAAGTGGTACTGCGCCAATCTTGGATGCACAAGGGCCCAAGTTCGATCCCCGGTACCACAAAAAGAAAAAAAAAGTCTCACTAGATATAGAATTCTAGATTAATAGGTTTTTTTCTTTAAGCATTTTAAAAAGGTTCCAGTGTTTTCTGGTTTATTATTACGGTATTATTTCTGACAGCACATCTGTAGTAATTCTGATTTTTGTTTATATGTAATGAATCTTTTTCTGCTAAAAAAATGTATATGCTTTCTCTGTCACCAGTTTCTAGCAATTTGATCATGTTGCTTGATACAGTTTTAAATTTATTCTACATAGGGTTCTTTGTCTTGAATCTATTAAACTTTTTATCAAATTTGGAAAAATTCTGGCAATTAAACGCTTATATTTGTGTCCTGGCCCTTTTAATCTCAGACTTTGATCACACAGAATCGCATATACACATTCCACTGATAATTTTTCTACATGTCAGAGAAGATTTGATTTGTGTATGTGCGTGCTTTGGTGTGAATAGTATTCATTACTAAATTTTTATTTGTTGTTAGTCAGGATTTTTTTGTTTGTTTGTTTAGTTTAGTTTGGTTTTTTTGGTAATAGGGATTGAACTCAGGAGCTTGCACTTGCCTGGCAGGTGCAATGCCACTGACCTATACTCCAACTGTGTTGATTATTGTTTACAAGTCACTGGCCTGTTCTTCTGTAATGTCTAATTTGCTACTAATCCTAAGAGGAAAGTTTCATTACACGTAGTGAAATTTTGAACTCTACATAATCCATTTGGTTATTTGGCTATTCGTTCTTCTAATATACAGGTATAAGTGATTTCCTTTACTTCTTTGAACACATTTCAGTGTTTTAAAGTCTTTGACTCTATCATGTAAGTCAGATTCTACTGAATGATTTTGCTCCTAACTTTAGATCATATTTTACTCCTTTTTTTTTCTCTCCAATGTTTTTTAATTAGGTGCCATTAGATTTCCTATTAGACTTCTTAAGAATATCAGACTTTTTACTAACAGGTGGCTAATCACTTACAGGTTACACTAATTCTTTAAAAATACAAGAGGTTAAAATTACATTAAAATATAATTTAAATCTTTTTAAAATATATGGGGTTTTTTGTTTGGTTGGTTGGTTTGGTTTTTGTTTTGTTCTGAGACAGTCTTACTTTGTAGTTCAGGCTCACCCTGAGCTCACTATGTAGCCCAGGCAAACCTCAGACTCAGCAATCCTCCTGCCTCTGCCTTCAGAGTGCTGGGATTACAGGCGTGAGCCACCATGCCTGGCATTGTGCTATGTGGTGCTGATTGCTGGTGGGTATGAGTCACCATGCCTGGTATTGTTGTATGTGGTTATCAGGGATCAAACCAGAGACCCTGAGCTTGCTAGCCAGGTGCCAGAACCACTGAGCTAAATCTCCAGCTGTCAATTTAGTGTTTTGAGACAGGCTCTCTTTTTGGAGGCCAGGCTAGCCTTGAAGTCACTGTGTTGCCCACGCTGGCAATGAATTTGCAATCCTCCTACCTCAGCTTTACCAGTCCTGGGATTACAGATGTGTACCACCACATCCAGCTCAAAATATGTCTTTAAATTGTTTGGAAAAGTCCTTAACAGCCTTTACTTAGAAACAGTCTGGGAACTCTACTGGATACTGTGCATATTCAGTAATGACTTTGCATTCTAGCTGATCAGATTTCAAATGTTTCCCACCCTGATGTGGCTCTAGGAATTGTTCAATTTACAGTTTTCTAGCTGTTTCATGACAAGCCTCAAGAACTTCCACCCTGGGTATAGCTGATTCGGTGGTCTGTAGCAATCTCTAGCTTTCTAGAGTGCTTCCTTTGCTTAGGAGCCTTGTTAAGACTCCTCTCTGCACAGTCCACCTGCTTTGGGCTCCCTAAATTCTCTTCTCTGTTCAGCTCAATGAGGCTGCCATGCTCAGCCTGCATTTCCCTTCATGACCAGCTGAAGTATTCATATACATGGCTCTTTCAGATTAGAAAATATATTAATATAAACAACCACATTAGCATGAAAGACAGGACTGTTTCAGTATACAAAGCAGAAAAATTTGATAAAACTTGATAACCATTAAAAAAACTGACATGTATGAATACTTTTTTAAAATTTTAAATAAAGTAGGAATAAAAAATGACTTCTTTCTCTAGAATGTATGATAGTTTTTGTAGAATGGGAAATATCCAAAAGGAATTTGGTGTGGGAACATAATGAGGGGAAGGAATAAATATGATTTGAAAAAATAAAAGAATATGTATATAGAGGGTAGGGAGTGGGTGAGTGGGCAGGGATGTGGGTAAAAATGAGAATAAACATGTGTCACATATTGGTACAAATTCCCCAATGTTGTATGTGATTGTGAGCTGTGTATATAATGTACCAATAAAGTTTACTGAATAATGGAAAAAAATGACTTCTTTAATCTAATAATTAAAAAAAGTATCTAGCAAACTTTAAAAATAATGGTAAAATGTAGAAAGTAGTCCTGCAAAAATATCCTCTTCCAATGCTCCTATTCAACATTATGTAGGATGTTCCAGTCAATATAAGAATATAATAAGAGGGCTGGAATTCAGCTCAGTGGTTTCAGCGCCTGCCTAGCAAGTGCAAGGTCCCTGGTTCGATCCCCAGTAACCACATACAACAATACTGGGCATGGTGCCTCACAGCCACCAGCAATCAGTACCACATACCATAAATGCCGGGCTTGGTGGCTCAAGCCTTGTAATCCCAGCACTCAGGAGGCAGAGGCAGAAGGATTGCTAAGTTCCAGGCTTAAATGAGCTACATAGTGAGATCAGGGCCAGCCTGAACTACAAAGTGAAACCCTATCTCAGAAAAATAAAAAATAAATAAAGAATACGATAAGAAAGCTGGGCATAGTAGCACATGATTGGAATTCCAGCACTTAGGAGGCTGAGGGAGAACGATCTTTGTGAGTTTGAGGACAGCCTGAACTATAATAGTGAGACTCTGTCTCAAAACTACAAAATAAACAAACCAAAACCAAAACAAATACTGTTAGAAAAATTTAAAGTATAAATTGAAAGGAAAGAAACAAAATTGTCACTATTAATTTACAAATCCAAATTAAGTACCTACCATGCATGAGTTTCTTTTTAGACACTGGTGATTCAACAGTAGACTAAAATGACAAAATTCCTGCCCTGACAGAGGTTGCATTCAAGTCATAAGTAGGAAAGGGACAGTTAGTAAACAAAATGAGACACACAAAAAAGTATAGTCTTGACAAAGATGATGAGTGCTGTGGAGAAAGACAAAGCAGAAGTAGGATAGCAATATAAATTCAGGAAACACCATCCACTTTTCAATTTATGGTAATATCGACCCTGAAATTGCAAACAAGGACTTTCTAGCCAAGAGATTAGAAGATTAGTTTCCATTTTAAATAGGGCAAAGTAGGACTCACTGAGAGGGAAACATTGGGCAAAGATTTGGAGAATGGGATAGCATGACCCACGTGAGGAGAATATCTTCTAATGGAATAAAGTCAGGGTCAAGGGATTGGTGGTTTATGTTTTGTTTTGTTGGGGTTTTCCCTCATCATACTGAGAATTGAACTCAGGGTTGTTTTACCACTGAACTACACCCTTCCTAGCTTGATTTTTGTTGTTGCTGTTTTGTTTTTAAATTTTGAAACAGCCTGATTTGCCCAGGCAGGACTCAAAAGTGATCTTCCTGTGCTGTGCATAGTGGCACACTTGCAGCATTTGGAAGGCTGAGGCAGGAGGCTCACTGTGAGTTTGAGGCCAGCCTGACCTATGCAATGAGTTCAAAGCTAGTCTGAACTACATAATGAAACCTTGTTTCAAAAAGAAAAAAAAAAGTGATCCTCCTGCCTTGGCCTCCCTAAAAGCTGGGATTACAGGTATACATCACTATGCCCATCTAGGAGTTTAAAGACAGCCTTATGTGTCCCAGGAATGGCAAAGGGCTCAGTATGGTTGGAATAGAGAAAGCCTAGTAGGGAGAACAGGAGATAAGACTCAGTGAGGCCACAGTACTCACCACAGGATTTTAGGTTTTACTCAGAGAAGTGTGGAGATCTGAAGTATTCTGAGCACAGAGCTTATGTAATTTGTCTTAAATTTTTTAAAAACTGGTTCTACTTTGAGAGTTGTGACAGACTCTAAAAGCCAGAGGCAAAAGCATGAAAATCATCCCAGAAACCATTCTGATAGATAGCCTAGGTATGAAATATGACAGGTTGGTCTAGCATAGTGAAATAGAGATAATTAAAAATTATCAGATTTTGTACATAGTCTCAGGATTAAACCAACAGGGCTTTCTGACAGAACTGATAAAGGGTGTGAAAGAAAGAAGAGTTAAAATAATGCCTGGTTTTTGGGCTGAGCACTTGAGAAGATGGAAGGCAGGGGGAGATGGTCCTAACAAAAAACAAGATGGAGAACTTGCCCAACAATTCCAAGATGTATCAGAATGCACTAGTCACTAAGGTAAGGTATAGGGATAGTGATAAAACAAAAAGTAAGGGAGAGAATCCAGATGATCCAGATATATATGGAAACTTGATACCATATAGACTATAATTTGAATAGACAAGGAAGCAATATCAGCAAGAAATCTTGTATACTGCTAATAGGGATATGAATTATACAGATTTTTGTAAAAATTACTTTGCACTATCTAGGAAAGTTGAGGACGCATGTATCCTACAACTGAGAAATTTCATTCCAAAAGAAAAAAAAATCCACTGTGCATCAAAAAATCAGATCAAGAATGCCAGGGATGATGAGAGGCAGAGGCAGGAGGATTGCTGAATTCAAGGTTTGCCTGGGCTACATAGTGAGCTCAGGGCCAGCCTGAACTACAAAGCAAGACCCTGTCTCAGGAAAAAAAAAGAATAATCAAAACAGTGTTGTTTAAAGAAGCAAAAAATTGGAAACACTCTGAATGTATATTGTTGGAAAAATAATGGATAAATTCTGGAATATTCATGACAAAACGCTATTTAGCAATAAAGATGAAATACAGTTACACCTAACCTCAGAAACAAATCTTGTGAACATAAGCAGTCTCCTTTTTTTTTTTTTTTTTTTTTTTTAGCTTTTTGAGACAGGGTCTCGCTTTGTAGTTCAGGCTGGCCCTGAGCTCACTATGGTGCCCAGGCAAGCCGCCGTGAACTCAGCAATCCTCCTGTCTCTGCCTCCCGAGTGCTGGGATTACAGGCGTGAGCCACCTACGTCCGGCAACAGTCTCCTTTTTTAATTTCTGTACTAAAGATTGAACCCAGACCCTTCACACTAAACTATATTCCCAGCTGTTTTAAATTATTTTTATTTGAAGAGTCGCTAAATCCAGACCAGGTTTAAATTTGCAATCATCTTGCCTCAGCCTCCCAAAGTGCTAGGATTATAGGTTGGGTGGTCATGCTTGCCTGAACATAATAATCTTGAGGGGGAAAAAATAAAAGTTTGACAAATGGTGTCAATATTAATGAATATTAATGAATATTCAGGCTGGGATTTAGCTCAAGTGGTACCGTGCCAACCTTGGATGTACAGGGCCTGAGTTTGATCCCAAAAGAAAAAGAAAAAGAAATTCAAAGGCAGGTAAACTTAATAATATATAGTTTAGCATATTGTAGGTACCATAAGATTATAAAGAAAACAAAAGATAATAAACCCAAAATTTGGAATAAGGATATATCTGAGAGGGTGGGTCACACAGAAGACCATCTAGAATACCTCAGAAATGTTGGAAATATTTTACTTATTAAGGGATAATTGTGGATGCTCTTTTTTTTAAGTCTATTTCTTTCTGTTGCTTCTCTTTTCTTAGTCTCTTTTCTCTCTTTCTATATACAAACACATACATCCAGAAAAAGAAGAAAAGCTTATATACTATATATATACACATAATTTGAAAATTAGAAAAAAGAGAAAAAAATTGAATCCTAGGGGTCACAAGTTGGTCCCCTAATATTACAAAGAGGGAAACAGGCCTGGGGGTTGCCTACCTCAACAATCACAAAGCCAGCAGCACCTGATTCCAATGCCTCAATTCATTTGATCCTATCATTTTTCTTCTTGAGTTGAAAAACTAAGGTAAGATAATGGCAAGTAAGCCACTGTGCTTAGAAAAGAAATAAGAGGTAGGCAAGTCTCCGTGATATTTGCCACCCTGGGTATTTACAGGGCTGAGCCAGACTCCTCTTCTCAGCCACAGTTTTTTTTTTTAACAGACTTTCCCTCATCAACGCCATCATGAGGTACCTCCAGTCCCGGAAATCAAGTGCACAATGATAACACCACAACAGAAATCCAGCAAGTGGCTCCTTGCCTTGCTCCACTATTTATCCTCCCTAAGCCAAGTCATATCTCTGCACTCCTGAACCTGCCTGCCACTCAGTGTAGCTTGAAGACAACCCAGGGATGCTGGAGAAAACACTTGAGAATTATGCAGCCTGTTATTAAGCTATTTCGAGCCTAACACAAACCACATGGAATTTGCAAAACACTCTCAATGTTGGTTGATACACAGGAAGACGACTCTCTCCTGATTACTTCCACTGTGCCCATGAAAGTGAGCAGCTCTAAACTTTCAATTGCCCTTTCTCCCTGCTGGTCACACCACATCCCTCCCCAGGGCAGCCCTTGATATGCATTGATCCAAAGCTGACCAGCATGTGTAATGCTGGGATCCATCCTTAGCATTACAAGAAAAAGGAAAAGAAAAAAAAATCAAAAACAAAAACGTTGTTGACTGGGGCACAGCAGACTGGTTACTTACATTGACAGCCTGTGCTGTGCATATTTCAAACCACTAGTAAAGTGGGAAAGCAATAATGAACACATGAGGTTTCCTTGATGAAAGCAGATTTAAACTTGGGCCTTCATCTCTTAACTTTCAATACTACTTTGACAGTGCTTTTTTCTTAAAATACCATTTTGAGTCATCAAATAACCACATAACACACAGCATTTTTTTTTTTTTTTTGAGACAGGGTCTCGCTTTGTAGTTCAGGCTGGCCCTGAGCTCACTATGTAGCCCAGGCAAGCCTTGAACTCAGCAATCCTCCCGTCTCTGCCTCCTGAGTGCTGGGATTACAGGTGTGAGCCAACACTCCCAGCACTGTGGTATGTGGTATTGATTGCTGGTGGGCGTGAGTCGCCACACCCAGCACTGTATGTGATTACTGGGATCGAACTCAGGACCTTGAGCTTGCGAGGCAGGCGCCTGAACCACTGAGCTAAATCTCTGGCCCTACACAGCATATTTTTTTTCTTTTTTTTTAAATTGAATTCTTTATTGGTACAATTTATATACATCTCAAAATCACATATAACATTGGGAAATTTGTACCAGTATATGCCACAAGTTAATTCTCATTTTTACCCATATCCCTACCCACTCCCCCCTCCTCCCCCCTTTATACATGCTCTTTTATTTTCTTTCTGTATCATATTTATTCCTT